>JADBJO010005657.1:20000-35000 GCA_016801955.1 Conus betulinus | reverse complement strand
TTTGCCTGCATTCAGTTCATGCAACCGTCTGAGAATACTGCTTTACGGCTGATCTCTTAGAAAGCTTTGCTGAAATACAAACGTCATAACTGTCTGGGAATAAAATGTATATTGACATGTCTGAAGACAGGTCTGTGTGAACACGTGAACTGGGGTACAGTCTGGCCATGATACTTCGCGGCTGCTCTCTGGGGACCATCAGTGCCCAGGTGCGCATCTGGGAACAGCCTGGGAATAAGGTTTTACGACTTCTCTCTGAAAATGGCTTTGCTTGCATTCAGTTTGTGGGAACAGTCTTGGAATAATGTTCTTCGGTTTTGTCTGAAAACTGTTTTGCTTGCATACAACTGTGGGAACAGTCAGGGAATAAAGTTTTAGACTTTATTCTAACAATAGCTTTGCCAATATACAAGTTTAAAAAGAGTGTTTTGTTTGTTTGTTTTTTTAAGGACTTTTTTTTTTAACGACTGTTCTTTGAGAAAAAAAAAAACCTTTACCGAGGTACAGATGTGGAAGCAGTGTGGCAATAATGTAGGCAATAATGTTTGTCCTTATCGAGCAACTTTCCCGGCATACATATTTGGGCCAGAATTTATGGATAGTGTTTTACGACTTCACTCGAAGAATAATTATATTTTCCTACCCCTTCCCCCTTTCTAATCGGTTAATTCCTCCCCCCCCCCCCCCCCCGCCCCCCTCTCTCTCTCTCTCCTTCTCTCTCCCCTCTCTCTCCCTCTCCTCTCTCTCTCCCTCTCTCTCCCTCTCTCTCTCCCCCTCTCCTCTCTCTATCCCTCCTCTCTCTCTCCCTCCCTCTCTCTCCCTCTCTCTCTCTCTCTCTCCCTCTCCCCCCCCCCCCCCCCCTCTCTCTCCTCTGAGAATAAATTTCAAGCGGCCTCGCGCCTCACCGTTGATAGCATTGTTTTACCTCCGCCCTGTCTGTCTTTTTGCCTGTCTCATTGTCTGCCCGTCTGTTTATTTTTGCCTCTCTCTCTCTCTCTCTCTCTCTCTCTCTCTCTCTCTCTCTCTCTCTCTCTCTCTCTCTCTCTCTCTCTCTCTGGGTCAAGACTTCTCTGGGGGGGGGGGGAAAACCCTAAAGCGGCAAATCTGGGAACAATGTGATTTTAGAATTCTGAAAGACGTTAGCTTTTTTTTCATCTGATCTGAGATTTACACTAGAAAGATTTGCAAAACAATTTCGGTGTGTGTTTTTAGAAGTTGTATTTTAAAGGGTTTTGTGAGTAAATAACTTGTGAGTTGACTTCAACGTGGTGTCAGCCCTGACATGGCCTTCCGCGGTCGGCTGGGGCTATAAGCAACATTACCTGACCTTAATCTGGGAACTCGGCCTCTTCGTTGATGACATTGTATTACTTCCGCCCTCTCTGTCGTTTTAGTCTGTTTCCCTGTCTGTCTGCCTGTCTGGGTTTTATTTTTTATCTTCTCTCTCTCTCTCTCTCTCTCTCTCTCTCTCTCTCTCTCTCACACACACACACACACACACACACACACACACACACACACACACACACACACACACCTCTCTTTCCTCTTTCTCTCTCCCTTTCTCTCTCTCCCTCGCTCTCTCTCTCTACTGTACTCTCTCGCCCTCCTCACACTCGTTCCCACTCGCTCCCATTCACTCGATCTGCAACGGGGACATGCATACAAATTTTACATACATGCTTTTTTCATATTGGACTCTCTCTCTCTCTCTCTCTCTCTCTCTCTCTCTCTCTATATATCTTATATATATATATATATATATATATATTGGGTTTTTTTTTTTTTAAGTATAATGTTCTGTCCTTTGATGTAAGACTAACCAAACGGACAGAATTAAGTTTTGATTGGCGCAGAGAGAGAGAGAGAGAGAGAGAGAGAGAGGGGGGGGGGGGGGGGGGGAGCGACAGCGTGACATGCCATCGTGACGGTCGATATAATCATTCCAATCTTAATCTTGTTTGGGACTGGGCCCCCCCCCCCCCCCGCCCCCCCCCCCCCCCCCCCAAAGAAAGGAGACAGTGAAAGACGTATACACCTTTGCGCCGACGCGCCAACCACACGGTGAGTCCATCAGTCACTAGTCAGTCAGACCAAAGGACAGTACGCCCCCTGCGGGTCCGTAGGGCGTACTGTCTTGGTCAGAGACACCTTGAGGATGACTTGCAGTCAGATGAACGGTTGGCGGGCTGCGAGAAGTCCAGGCGTGATGGAGAGAGCGTGTCTGAGTGAGGGAGTCGTGACGTGAGCACGGCAGAGGTCAGAGGGTCAGGGAAAGTGAGTGTTTGTCAGTGTGCGTGCGTGTGCGTGTGTGTGTGTGTGTGTGTGTGTGTGTATGTGTGTGTGTGTGTGTGTATATATGAGATACTGGGTCTGGCAGTCAACCCTCGTTATGTTATTGTATTGCTGTCCTGCCTTGGGAATTGGGATTTGCGAGGGGGGAGAGGGAATGGGGGGTGAAGGGGTTGGAGGAGGCGGGGATGGTGTGTGTGTGTGTGTGTGTGTGTGTGTGTGCGTGCGCGCGCGCGCGCGCGCGCATGCGTATTCAGTGTGTGTGTGTGTGCGCGCGTGCGTGTTGCGTCCGTTTGTGTGTGCGTGCGTGTGCGTTCGGTGTGTGTGAGTACGTTGCGTGTGTGTGGTGTGGTGTTGCCTAAGCGCAAGTGTGTGTGCGTGCGTGCGTGTATATGCAATGTGTGTGTTCGTGCACGCGTTTGTGCATGTGTTTGTGATCGTGTTTGTGATCATGTGCGTGCGTGTGTTTGTCTGCATGTCTCTGTCTGTCTGTGCGTTTCTCGCCCACGTGGTCTCGCTGATGGACCTGAATCGTTTTCGGCAACAAATTGTCGTCTTGCCCCTTGAGGCCGGATGTGTCACCAGACTGACCGAGCTGTGGTTCCCGTGGAGTGCCTAAGTTATGGACCCACCCGTCCCCAGCCGTCTTCAAATCAAGCGGCCAGCCTTGGGGGAAGTTGGGACAAGGGAGACGTAAGGGAAGGGGGGGAGTTGGGGTGGAGAGGGAGGATGGATGGACGTTACACAGCGAGTTAAAGACAACTCTCTCTGTCTGTCTTTCTGTCTCTCTCTCTGTCTCCCTCCCCCCCCCCCCCCCCCCCCTCTCTCTCTCTCTCTCTCTCTCACACACACACACACACAACCATGCGTGCGCACACACAAAAACAATGCGTGCGCATGCATGCGCGCAGGCTCTCTTGCGTTTACTTGCGAGTATATTCAGTAATAAGGAAGAATATTCAGTATTACCAATTTGGTAAGTGCTAGAACGGAACCCCCCTGAGCGTGTACATTTGAATATGAAAACGCACGTGTGCGCACACGTGTGTCCACGCATGCGCACGCACACACACGCACACACACGCACACACACACACACACACTCTCTCTCTCTCTCTTTCTTTTCTCTCTCTCTCACGCATGCGCCCCCCCCCCCCCCCCCCCACACCCCACGCTCTCACGCACACACACACACACACTCACACACTCTCTCTCTCTCTCTCTCTCTCTCTCTCTCTCTCTCTCTCTCTCTCTCTCTCAGAGGCTTGCGACTGCAATATATGCATTTATACATGTGTATATTCACACATATTATGCCCTTTGTGGGTGGGGAAGTTGGGATGAGAGGGGGGAGGAAAAGAGAAGGGGGGGAGGGCAAGAGAAGTGGAGGGCACTCGTAGATGAAATTAAACAAACGCACTCACACACTCAAAGAAGACAACATTCATCTAAATAATTGGAGTGAAATAATAATAATACTACTGATTATAAACTTAAGTGAATGGATGAGGTTTTTTGTTGTGGTAAAGGGAAAACTACCGACGATAAATAAAACAAGAACACTTAAGACGGATGGGAAAGAGGGGCGGGGGAGGATGGGGGAGGGGGCGGCGCCAAAGGGCAGGGTGTGGGGGGAGGTTGGGTGTGTTTGGGGAACAGCAGCCAGGGGTGGGCGGCGGGGGGGGGGTGGGGGGGGGGGGGGGGGGGGGTTATCACATAAACAAATAGGCCCGTCACAAATGTGGACTCAGCGCCAGCTGGGTACGCTCACAATTTGAAAATTAATTTCAGAACGAAGTGACTGAGGCGGAAAACGAGGCAAAATTTGAGAAACACAAGCGACTTCTCGTTCTTTCGTTTTCCCTGTCCTAAATGTAATTGTGTTTTATTTATTTATTTATTTGCCAGAAGAAGACCCAAGAGGTCGAATTGCATGTGTTTTGTCCTGTACTCTTGTTTGTCTGTATCCTTGGCGGTAACTTGCACCTCTTTTTTAAAAGTTTGAACATTAACCTTTACCGGATGACGTTTTTGACTATACAGACCTGATCGTGCGGGTCGCCCAAGACTCAGATTTCGTAGAGGCTTTTCCGTGCTTACCCCTGTTGCTTATCCCTGTTCAGATCACGCGGGCCTGCAAGACCCACACCTGATAAAGAGGCGGTTCAGCAGCTTATTCTCACCCGTTGGAGTGGGCCATAAAAACCTATGGGTCATGGGGGAACCGCGACCATTATGCTGATAATTGATTGTGCCCATACATGAAATTTCTGTGAACAAAGGCTATTAAGATCGTTGAGGAACTCCTAAGATTTCGTGAACATAGCTCTTTCCGTTCATAAGATATTGTGTTTTCCATTGAGTCGCTGGGTCATGAAGACCCAGGAAGCACGGTAAAGGTTCTCAGGGTTAAAACACGAGGTAAGGCCGCTGCTACTAAATCTGGTCGCTTGAAGATTCCGCTTACCTCCTCTCTCTCTATCTCTACTCTCTCTCTCTCTAGCTCTATCTCTCTATCTCTCTCTCTCTCTCGTCGGGCTTGTATATATCTCTCTCTTCTGGGCTGTGTGTATGTCTCCACCCCCCCCCCCCTCTCTCTCTCCCTCTTCTCTAATCTCTCTCTCTCTTTCTCTGCGCTTGCGTGTTGTGGTGTGCATGTGTGTATATGCGCGCGCGCGCGCGTGTGTGTGTGCGTTGTGTGTGTGTGGTGTGTGTGTGTGTGTGTGTGTGTGTGTGTTGTGTTGTGTGTGTGTGTGGTGTTGGAGCGGGAGGGGTGGGTGGAAGAGTGGCGGATTTTGGGGTTGGGGAGGGGTCAAATCGGGAGGGGAGGGAGGGGGTAAGGAGGTAAGGAGGAGGGGATATCTATTAACGTAGAAGTCATGTAACCTTCCATCCTGAAAGCTTTGCTTGTATGACGGTTAGGGAAACAGAAGACTAAAGGGGACAATCTATCGGTTGTGGTGTAAATGTTGTAAATGCTGAATGACAAGGGAGTGTGTGTGTCGAAAGGTCATGCTTGAACAGTTACGTACACAACAATTTAGTGTGTGGGTGTTGTGTGGTGTGTGGGGGGGGGGGGGGGTGGGGGGGGGGGGGGGGGGGGGGCGAGACGATTTGGGGGGGGGGGGGAGAAGGGAGAAGCGGCGGGGGGGAGGGGGGGGGGAGAGGAGAGAGACCTGGCCCCCCGGGCCAACAGAGGAGGGGGAGAGGGGGGGAGGGGAGAACGGCACGAAACGAGAACCTCGGGGGGGGGGGCCGGAGGGAGAGGAGAGGAGAGGGGGGGGGGGGGGGGGGGGGGGGGGGGGGGGGGGCGGGGGGAGGGGGGGTGGAGGATGGGGGGGGGGGGGGGGGGGAGACGGAGAAGGGAGCGGGGGGGGGTGGGGGGAGGGGGAGAACATGAACAATCCAAATTAAAAGAATTCGGAGTTAGATAGCGACAGAACTCCCAGAACTGAATTGAATTAAAGAATTCAGAGAAAGGCCAAGATAATTCATAATTGTTCAAAAAAAAAAGTTTGTTTTTTTTTTGGGGGCTACTGTCAGCACATAATGTCAGACAGAGAAAAGACGATGGAACAGTTGATCGTGAAGGAAGGAAATGCGTTGCTCGGAGCTGTGTGTGATAGTGTAGAAGCGCTTACTGTCTTTGAACCCGCAAAAGATGTTACATCAGGCTTGTGAGACATGTCGAGAGAATTGCGTTGACGGAGGGAGAGTTCGCATATGGCTTAGGATTAGCGATATTCCTTGCTTTTTTTTTTCACATAGTACTGATAATACACGATCGAAACCGGACATCGTTCATATCCCGATCGCGGAGACAGTTTCTTTATTACTGTATGTATGTAGATTGAATTGAATATTTGCATGGAACCTGAGCCGCGGCGCGGCGCGCGAGTTGTGCGTGTGGTGGGTGTTTTGTGTGTGTGTTGTGTGTGTGGTGGTGTGAGTGGGACGAAGGAGATGGGAGAGAAGAAGAGAGAGAGAGAGGGGAGTGTGATGAGAGAAGGAAGGAGATTTTGCGGAGAGAGAGTGGAAGACGGAGGGCCGTGCGAGAGACGGAGGGAGGCGAGGGAGATGTGAGAGAGGAGGAGGGAGGAGAGAGAGAGGAGAGAGAGATGAGAGGAGAGCGAGAGAGAGAGAGATCCTCAAGATAACTTTTCTTTCACTTTCAAACTTCTGTATCTGTGAGGCTGAACACGGTGTTGTAGTAAAGCCGGGAGGGTTTTCCTATCGATTGGGCCAGGGAAAGACAGACTATACTGTCTTTTTTTTTTTTCTTTTTTTTTTTTTTATTAATCTTCGAACCGCGCCCGCCAGTTTTTACTGTTCTGTTCGTTCAGCTGCCAATCTTTCGCAATCTTTCTCTCTCAGCGTTGCTCAATTGTGTCTCTTCCTTGTCCAGAACGATTGTGTTAAAAAGAAACTGCACTCTCTCGCGCTCTCTCCTCTCTCTATCTCTCTCTCATCTCTCTCTCTCTCTTCTCTCTCCTCCAACATGCTTGAGACTGTACTGGTCAGCATCACGTGAGAGGGACATTGCTAGGTATAGTGGCTTAACTGGTCGATCGCTTGTCTCTGGCTCTGGCTCTCTCGTCTCTCCTCTCTCTCTTCTCCTATGCTCTCTGTCGCGCTCTGTCTCTCCTCTGTCTCTCTACTCTCCTTGGTCTCTATCTATATCTCTAGCTCGCTCGCTCGCTCGCTCGATTTCTAGTTCCATTTCAATCCCCACATCTCTTCTTTCCCTCATTCCACGCCCCGCCCGCCCCCTTACCTTCCACTTGTCTTTCGTCACCTACCTTCTCTCCCCCTCCCTCCATCACTCTCTCTGGGTCTCCCCTCACTCCTCCCCTTCACCTCCTCGCCCCTGTCGCCCACCCCCACCCCCCCCAACCCCCACCCCCACCACCCCCCCCCCCCCACCCCCCCCCCCCCCCCCCCCCCCCCCCCCCACCCCCCCCACTCCCACCACCCCCCCCACCCATTCCATCTCCCCCCATGCTCTCCCCCCAACCACCGTAGCTAACTCCCGCTCGGTTCCTCTCGGTGCTGTTCCCATCTCTATCTCTCTCTACTATCTCTTCAGGCTACGCTCTAGCTCTCTCTTGTCCCTTTGTCCACCATATCTCTTTCAAATTTTGATTTCTGGCACTGCCCTCTTCCTGGTCCTGTAAGTTCACCATCCAATACTTTTACTCTTCTCTCTCTCTATCTCTCGCTATCTCTCTCTCTCTCTCTCTCATATCTCTCCCTCTCTCTCTCCTTTTTCCACCCTATCTCTTTCAAATTTTGATTTCTGGCACGCCCTCTTCTGGTTCTATCCTTCCCATCCAAATACTTTAACGTTTTTATACATTCGACTCTCACTCACCGCTCATTCTACTCCCTCAAAACCACACACACACACACACACACAACACACACAAACACACACACACACACACACACACACACTGGAAACAACACACTCTCTTCTGGTCTTCTTCTTCTCTGCCCTCCCTATGACCCGCCACCTACCGACCTCCACCCACCACACCCCTCCTTTCTCCTGCTTTTCCCCACAGACGTAAACGTGTATATGATTGTGGTCTGTGGTAACCCCCGCCCCCACCCCACCCCACCCGTATCCTTACACTCCTCCCAGTTCTCATTTTCTTCTGTCGTCCTGAGCATTTTCACAGAGAGGGAGGGGGGGGGGGGGGGGGGGGAAATAGCACAGTGGGATGCTGCAGCCAAGTTGTCCGCCCTTTTTCTTCCAGTTCGGCTCTGCACCTGACCGACGATGCACTAGTACCAGTCTACCTTCCTTCCCTCCCTATCACCTGCCTCATCAGACTGCCGTTCATTAACGCTCCTTATGTTCTAAAAACGCTGAAGCAGACGTGCCTACCGGCCCCGACCATCCGGGATTTGTCCCGGAAAGTTGATTTTAGAAGCCACTGTCCGGAAATCCTGGATTTGCAACACGCGTCCCGGAAAAAAAAAAAAAAAAAAAAAAATCGGGCGTCCCGGTTAAAAAAAAAAAAAAAATCGAGAGTTTAAAAAAAAAAAAAAAAAAGCCGTTCTTATCATGCTGCATAGAACTGAGCCACGAATATCGTCTGCTAGGTGGAGTAGACGTAATACGCATGCGCGCGAAAAAAAAAAAAAAAAAAAAAAAAAACTCGCTTTCGCTTTCAAGTCAGAACATGGCGTCGAAGAGGAGACATGATGTCGCCACAGAGTCGGATTCTGACTCTTTGTATGGGTCAGAGAGGAGTGAAAAGAAGAAGAAGAAAATGACCGTGAAGCGAGGTTGTGTCTTCCAAAAGAATTCTGGGAAAAGTGGCCTTGTCTATAACAAGGGAGGAAAGGAGTTCTGTTTGCCTTCTGCATGAAATGTTTCTATCTTGACACTGTTCTGTCCCTGATTTTACAGTTTTGTCCCTGAGTTCGGTCTGTATTGTCCCTGAAAGCAAATTTTGGGGTAGGCATGCCGTTTCATATATCAATTAACGCCGCCAATGGGGAATAAGAACGAATGGAGGGGGGGGGGGGGGGGGGAGGAGGGATGCAGGGTGAGATATGTGTGAGACTGAAGGGGTCGGGGGGGGGGGGGGGGGGGGGGGGGGGGGGGTAGTTGGGGCGTGGCGAACAGGAAGGAATGTGTTTGGTGGTGTGGGTGGGGGGGGGTGGGGGGGGGGGGAACGGGGGGGGGGGGGGAGTGTTGGGGGGAGGGAGGGGGTGGGAGAAAGGATGGGTTTGTTGGGACCGTTTTGAAGTGTGTAGTTGGCTCTGTGAAAGAGAGGAGAGAGAGAGTGTGTGTGTGTGTCTGTCTGTCTGTCTGTCTCTCTCTCTCTTCTCTCTCTTCTCTCTGCTCTGGTTCTCAGGAACAAAGTTGTCTGTAAACAGTAAACCTTCGCCTTCGACTTCTCTCTGTCTCAGTCTTTCTCTCTCTGTCCAACTATCTACCGTCTCTGTTTGTCTGCCTGTCTTTCTCTCACTCATTTCCCCCTCCCCCCCCCCCTCCTTGGTTTAAGGAACAATGTTATCTGTAAATAATTAAAGTAACGCCCTCGAAGTTCTCTCTACTCCTCTCTCTCTCTCTCTCTCTCTCTCTCTCTCTCTCTCTCTCTCTCTCTCTCTCTCTCTCTCTCTCTCTATGTCTATCTCTTCTCTCTCTCTATCTCTCTCTCTCTCTCAAGCTACGCCCTCGACTTCTCTCTCGCTCTCTCTCTCTCTCTCTCTCTCTCTCTCTCTCTCTCTTTCTCTCTCTCTCTCTCTCTCCGTCGGTCGAATTAACAAGAACAGGGGACAAACGCGTATTGACGACTAGGGTCTGTCAGTCAGTCAGTCTAGCCCAGGGAAAACAAAGTAAGAGCAAGAAGTGAGAAACACATTTTTGCTGACAAACAAGGCAGTCCTATCCTACTGTTTTTGCACGTTGAGTTTGTGTTTGTTTCTGTTTTGTTTTTTCTTTTCTTTTCTTTGGTTGTTGTCTGGCCTAGTGAATTGTTGGCGATCGAAACGTGTTTGCCTTTTTTTGTTTTGTTTTGTTTGTTTGTTTCTTGGTTCGTTTGTTAAGTAGACTCACTGTGTATATATTTAGAAAGATAGATGCGTGTATGTGCTTGTGCGTGCGTGTGTGTGTGTGTGTGTGCGCGCTTGCTTGCTTGCTTGCGTGTACGTTCTCTGCTCAGTCTATTGGTCACAGCCGATCTTCTTCGAAGCATTTGGCTGGAATGGAACGGAAAGTAAATCGCGAAAATGGACAGTTAACACGAAGAGTGCAGAAAGGAGCTTTAAAAGTTGAAACCCCTTTTTTACGTAATCCCAAAGATGTGTAGTATTAACCGGAGAATAACGCAGAGCAGCAGCAACCCGAAACACACACACACACCCATAGCTTCAGATTGTCGGCGCACCGGCGATATTTTCGGGGGTGAAGTGAATAAATGGCACATCCCATATGTCATAAATATATATCAAGCTCGTGAGCCAGGCTGTCGCGCGCGCCTTTCGCCGTTATGCCGAGATGATCGTCGGTTCATCCATGTCCCCATCACAATCTTGTGGGAGGAACAGACGCGAAATATCGTGCCTGTCCATGGGGTAAACCACAGTTCGTTTTTGAGATAGGAACGATCGATCCGCTTTGAAATCGGTTTGGAGTCGAACGATGGACAAGAGGTCAGGGTCTTGAGGAAGAATACAGAGTGGCGTCCCTTTTGGATGTTGACGCCCCGCGCGCTGCTGCGTCCGTTGAGCCACGCAGTCGGCAGTGACACAGACGGCAAAGCAAGAGACTGGCACTGTGGCGCAGCGGTCAGCAGAGCATGAACGATGGTGTTTTTTTTTTCCTTCCAGAAGTCAAAACATTACAGTTTGTAAATGTGATAACAACTCGTACTCAACAGTTGTAAATGTGATAACAAATCGTACTTGACAGTTTATGTGATAAATCATACTTTACAGTTTTATAAATGTGATAAAAAAAAATCGTACTCTACGGTTTATAAATGTGATAGAATGTACTTTACAGTTTATGAATGTGATAACAAATCGTACTTTGCATTTTATAAATGTGACAACAAATCGTAATTTACAGTTTATGAATGTGATAACAAATCGTACTTTACGGTTTATAAATGTGATAGAATGTACTTTACAGTTTATGAATGTGATAACAGATCGTACTTTACAGTTTATAAATGTGATAACAAATCGCACTTTACAGTTTATGAATGTAATAAATCATACTTCACAGTTTATAAATGTGATAACAAGTCGTACTCTACAGTTTGTAAATGTGATAACAGATCGTACTCTACAGTTTATGAATGTGATAAATCATACTTTACAGTTTATAAATGTGATAACAAATCGTACTGTGCAGTTAGAAACGTAATTTTAAAAAATCGTACTGTACAGTTTATAAATGTGAATCTAACAAATCGTACTTTACAGTTTATGAATGCGATAACAAATCGCACTGTACAGTTGACGAATTTGATAAACAGATCGTACTTTACAGTTTATAAATGTGATAAATCGTATTGTGCAGTTTATAAATGTGATAACAAATCAGACTTTACGGTTTGTAAGTGTGATAATAAATTGTACTTTACAGTTTATGAATGTGGTAACAAATCGCACTGTACAGTTTATAAATATGATACTAAATCGTACTGTACAGTGGATGAATGTGATAACAAATCGTACTTCTCAAAGCAGTACAGGTGCACCCTGCCCACATCCACTTTTCCACGTCTCACTACTTCCTGCAAGATCCTCCAGCTTTCCTTTCCTTTTTTACTTCCCTCCCCTACACCCCCCTCCCCCGTTGTTGTTGTTATTGTCATTATTGTTGTTGTTGTTCAGTGTCACAATTCTCACTGGGCAATTCTTTTTCAAGTGATGTTCACATTTTCTCTTTATTCCCCCCTCCCCCCTCCCACACATCTCACAAACGCACACGCACGCGCGCGCGCACACACGCCACACACACACACACACACACACACACACACACACACACATAGTAAATACTATATGTACACACACACACACACACACACACACACACACACACACACACACACACACACACACACACACACACACACACACACACACACACACACACAGTGGCCAACAAGTGAAAATGAAAAGCAAATTCACGGCGTTTACTGCTGACGACTGGTTCAAGCTGCATGAAAGCTTTGGGGCACTGATTTTAAAGTTTCTCCCATGTTTTGCGTTTTGTCCCCACACTTTAAACTGCCAGGGGACATGTGATCCATGATGACTGGGAAAAAAACAACCCTGAAGCCACTGCCAGGGGACATGTGTCCCATGATGACTGGGAAAAAAAAAACAACCCTGAAGCCACAGTGGCAGCTGTTACCAAAGCGTCACCGTTGCACATTGAACTACAAAAGAAAAAAGCCAATGTTTTTTTTTTTCTTATTTTATTTTATTTCATTAATAAGTCAGAAAGAACAGGTTGCAGGCACATAAAAAAACTCGTGCTCACGATCAGTCCCGTCTCCCTCCTTCCTCTCGCTCACACATTTTATAATATGTTTATGAGAGAGAGAGAGAGAGGAGAGAGAGAGAGAGAGAGAGAGAGAGAGAGAGTTCAACTCGGCAAGTTCACTTCGAGGGATCGAAGAGATCCTAGAAAGTTCTTGTCCGTCAGCAGAAGTCAGGGGGTGTGTTCCTAGATTTCAGCACATATCTGATTGTCTGCCAGGTTTCATGCCCTTTCGTTCAGTCGACAACACTTTTAATTATCTCCGCCGCTCTCCGCTCTGACGCCGGAAGTTAAGCTCTCTCATGCTTGAGAAGAGTACAGCACATCACAGCTTTTTCCCGTCCTCCTAGTTACGATTTCGGACTTTTTTTTTTTTTTTTTTTTTTTGGGGGGGGGGGGGGGGGGGGGGGGGGGGGGTTGTGTGTGTGTTTTAATATAATTGTAAAAATTGCTGTTTCTGTCATGCCCTTGAAAAACCCTTGGAAGGAAAACGCAACAATCTGCAGCAGTTACTAGAACGAGGCACTGTATTTTGAGTGCTCGTTGCTATTTGGCCTTGGACAGGAATTTCGACTGTGTGTAAAATCTAAATTTGATAGTGTGTGAGATAGCTGGAAGATATACTGTTTCAGTTGACAAGGGTAAAAAGAATTGTGTGCAACCGCTAAAACGATTCCAACAGGAGAAAACTAGCAGGAGATGAATATCTGTACTGTCCCGAATAAGTCAGCTGAAGAAACAGATAATAAAGGCATTGCTCAGAATGCCTGTCTGCACGATGTTGTTCCAACTGATAGAATCTTGGGTTGTTTTACGGGCATTCACAACAGCAAACAAAAGAAGAAAGAAAGAAGAAGAAGAAAAGAAGAAGGAAATCAGGAAAAAAACGATCTTGTCGGATGTGGCCTCCTGAAGAAAACAAGAGAGAGCTCAACCGTGCGTTGACCATGTTTAGAGTTGGAAGAGACTGTTCATTTTGTTTCCCCATTTTCTTTCTTTTCTCGCCAGTCCACGAGTGTGCAGTCCCAGTTCCTCACCACTCTACCAGACGTCACTGTGAGCCACAGTGATTCACACTGTGACCAGGAGTGATGTTTGTCACACTACCACAGACTCACTGTGAGCCACAGTGATTCACACTGTTACAGGAGTGATGTTTGTCACCACTCTACCACAGACGTCACTGTGAGCCACAGTGATTCACACTGTGCTACCAGGAGTGATGTTTGTCACCACTCTACCAGACGTCACTGTGAGCCACAGTGATTCACACTGTACTACCAGGAGTGATGCACTCACATGCCGTCAGCTGCATCACTTTGCATAAGAATGCCAGCGCTCTCAAAAGCCAAAAGTGACCGTGAATTTTCCAAACGAACAAACGTTGTCAGGTTTGAACCACAGTCCCGTCTTGATTCCTGCCAGCTTTGTGTTGGTCAATTCGGCAATCCGAGAAGACGGAGAGAAAAAAATTCTGAAGAAGAGAAAAAAAAAGGAAGAAAGAAAAAGAAAAAAAGGAAAAGAAGAAAAAAAGAACTCGGCAGGGAGGACATTTCCTGGCATTCAAGACGTCTCCCACGCTGTAAATTCAGAGCTGTGAGCCCTGCTATCGATCCGACCCCTTTAACACGCCCTTGAATCGTGGCGGAGACGGCTGGAACTTTTCGCTGTTGCAACCAGAGGGAAGAAGAGTATCCAAGGGAATGTGGAAGTTGTAGCTGACTCCCAGCGACTGCTTCGTGTTTTATTGAGCTGCGGGCAGTAGTTAACAGTCCTCGGCAGAAATCAGGAGAAATGAACCGGAGAATGGGGGTCTCTCGTCTCTCTCATGTCTCTCTCTCTCTCTCTCTCTCTCTCTCTCTCTCTCTCTCTGTCTCTCTCTCTCTCTCTCTGTCTCTGTCCACCTGCTCTCTGGTCTGTGTGTGTGTGTGTGTGTCTCCGCCCCCCCCCCCCCCCCCCCCTCTCTCTCTCTCTGTCTCTCTCCTTCCTCTCTCTCTCTCTCCTCTTCTCCCCCCCCCCCCCCCATCTCTTTCTCTCTCTCTTTCTCTCTCTTTCTGTCTCCCCCATGTGTCTCTCTCTCTCTTTCTCTCTTATTTATGTATGAAATGTTAATATATACACCGATCTACATACGCTATCCAACCGAATACTGTTGACTGTCTTGCAACTGGGCGGTACATTTTACGGCATTTCTCCCCGGGAGTTTTCACAGGGGGCGGGGACTTTTTCACGGCAAAATCATCCTCTGGCTACAGGAGATTGTCTTGCTGGTCAGTCCCCTCTTTACCATTAATCTTCTCAACGCTGCCTTTTATTTTTGTCTGTGCGACCTCTGTGTTGTTGTTTATTGCCGTCTTCTGTGTCGTCGTTGTTGTTGTTGTCGTTGTTTTCAAACTTTTTGACTCATTCTCATGTCTTTGTGGAAAATACTTTTTTTTTTTTTCGTTATATATACCTGGCCTTTAGATATGGGGGTTGGGGGGGGGGGGGGGGGGGGGTGGGGGGGGGGGGGGGGGGGGGGGCTGTCTGGCGAGCAAGTAGTACGACTGACCGTACGCACTGTTGGAGGTGGCGGCCCCTTCTGAGCCTAAGTTAGCCCGTAGGGCCTTTTTTTATTTTAATTCATTTTATTTCTTCGTTTATTGGGGGGGGGGGGGGGGGGTATTTTTTTCATTTTTAGGGGAGGTGTGGGG
>JADBJO010005657.1:10000-12500 GCA_016801955.1 Conus betulinus | reverse complement strand
TCCCCTTAATTCTTCTCTCTTCCTCACCCCCCACCCCACCCTAGTCGACGTCTGCCTCTTGTCTTCCTGCATCAGATGGGTATTGTGCCGTGTGTGTTTTCAAGGAGAGCCGAGGCATGGTTTCTGGTTGGCCAGAGCTGGAGATCAGGTCTGATTCGGCCTGTCCTGGCTCCCCCACCGGTCCGCCCGCCGCCGCGCCGCCCCGTGAAATCGGCAGGAACGGCCATTTGCAGACTAATGCCAGATTCCACGGTTCGAACTTGCAACGGAAAATTGCTTTTCAGTTTGGGCAGGAAAGGGGAAAAAAAAAGAAAAAGAAGAAAGAGAAAGCGAAGATAGCTCCGTTTGTGTAAGGAAAAAATCAAGCGCCTTCGTTCCAAAACGACGTACAAGATTTTTTTTTTTTTTCTCTGCAGCGAAACATGGGTTTTTTCTTCTCTTCTTCTTTTTCTTTCTTTCTTTCTTTCTTTCTCCTCCTCCTCCTCCTCCTCTTCTTCCTCCTCTTCTTTCTTCTTCTTCTTCTTCTTCTTCTTCTTCTCCTTCTTCTTCTTCTTCTCTTCTCCTTCTTCTTCTCCTCCTCTCCTCCTCGCCTTGCCCCATATGCAATGATTGGACCTTCTTTATCATCATTATCGCTGTCGTCCTCGTCGTCATCATCATCATCATCATCATCATCATCATCCATCATCATCATCACCACCACCACCACCACCACCACCACCACCACCACCACCACCACCACCACAACAACAACAACAACAACAACAACAACAACAACAACAACAACAACAACAAAATCATCACCATCGTCATGTTCTTCGTCTTCTTTCCAGTGGCTACACACAAAACAAGCAGGCCCCTTTTCCTCTACTTGTTCCACCTCCTCTACCGTATCTTCCTTTCCCTCTTCCTCCTCCTTATTTAATCATCAGGCTTTTATTTTTTTTTCATGGTTCTTCTTGTTCTGCTTCTCGCTAGCTGTAAAGGAGACGCAGTTTTGTAAAGCTGGTTTTGTGCAAAGGAGACGCAGTTTTGTGCAAAGGAGACGCAGTTTTGTGCAAGGAGACACAGTTTTGTGTGCAAAGGAGACAGTTTTGTGCAAAGGAGAGACAGTTTTGTGCAAAGGAGACAGTTTTGTGCCGATCGCACACAGTCCACTCCTTGTCACGCCCATTCGTGTCTCTTGAAAGATGGGGAAGCTCCGTGGTACATTCCACGTGACGTACCACTCACTCACTATAGCGCCACGTGTTTCGTAGTTTGGGACGTATATATACAGCCGGACATAAACACTATACTGCAGACTACGTGAACACCTTGTTCAGAGATGTCCCGCCTGATGTGATAGTGATTTTTTTTTTTTTTTTTTTCAAGTTCCTGAAAGAGACACACATTTTTCATCTAAGATCTTAGGGAAGAAAAATATTGAAAAGCGATTTGGCATGTTCGTATAAAAATCTGCTTTCATGAAGTGTATGTGTGTGTATGTGTGTGTGTGTGTGTGTGTGTGTTGTGTGGGTGTGTTGTGAGTGAGTGAGAGGAGAGAGAGAGAGAGAGAGAGGAGAGGCGAGAGATGAGAGAGAGAGAGAGAGAGATCTATGTAGAGAATTAATTCCGACGACGTAACAGCCCTGAGACGACCCTTTGCGGTCGGCAGGGCTATAAGAATAAATTCTTTTGCCTCACCTCCTCCCCTCCTCCTCCTCCTCCTCCTCCTTCGTTCCAGTGGCCATGCTAAAAACGATTAGACTCTGATCCTTCGTATCCTTTTTGCTCCTTCTTCATCCTCTCCTCGGCGTCGGTGTCTTTCTCAGTCTCTTCTCATCGTCATCCCCCTTCCTCCGTCGTTTCCAGTCTTTCGTCCCTCGTCCTCTCTTTCCACTCATTCCTCTCTTCCTCTTCCTCGTCCATACCTCCCCCCCCCTTCCTCCTTTCCCTACTCGTTCGTCAATTCGGTCTTCTCCGCTTCCTCTTTCCTCGTATTCCTCCCCTCTCCTCCGCCTCACCCCGTCCTCCCCCTGCCGCCTCCTCCTCCTCCTCGTTCTTCTTCTGCGAATTCTTCTTCTTCATGGCTTATGGGGAGGATAAGAAAAAATCCTTTTTTTTCTCATGTTTCTCCTCCTCCTTTACCCCTCCTTTCTCCTCCTCCTCCACCTCCTCCTCCTCCTTTCCTCCTCCTTTTCGCCGCCTTTTCTTTTCTTCTTGTTTTTTTTTTTTGGCCGATTCGTCTTCATGTTTCAAGAACGGGAAGGATATTTTACTATCTTGGGGGGGGGGGTTCAGGCTTTTTTCTATTTGGTCATTGTTCTCCTCCGCCCCCCCCCCCCCCCCTCCCGCGGCCTTCTTTTGCTTTACCTAAGACAAGAACCCGTGTACAGTGCCCACACAAAACCAACGTAAGATCCTCGACCACGAGAACCACCAAAGTAGTCTTCGCGTCGCCCCAGTCCCGCCCGACGCTGCCACCTCCTCCGCCAATCACACCCAGGGAAACTCCAAC
>JADBJO010005656.1:137500-155560 GCA_016801955.1 Conus betulinus | reverse complement strand
AAGTTGCGATATTTGTCATGGACAACACCCGTATTGACATAGATGCTTTGACCTTTGAAAAGTTGCGATATTTGTCATGGGCAACACCCGTATTGACATAGATGCTTTGACCTTTGAAAAGATTATGACCTTTGAAAAGTTGCGATATTTGTCTTTGACCTTTGAAAGTTGCATGGGCAACACCCGTATTGACATAGATTCTTTGACCTTTGAAAAGTTGCGATATTTGTCATGGGCAACACCCGTATTGACATAGATGCTTTGACCTTTGAAAAGTTGCGATATTTGTCATTATTGTCAAAAGTTGGATATTTGTCATGGGCAACACCCGTATTGACATAGATGCTTTGACCTTTGAAAAGTTGCGATATTTGTCATGGGCAACACCCGTATTGACATAGATGCTTTGACCTTTGAAAAGTTGCGATATTTGTCATGGGCAACACCCGTATTGACATAGATGCTTTGACCTTTGAAAAGTTGCGATATTTTGACCTTTGAAAAGTTGCATGGGCAAACACCGTATTGACATAGATGCTTTGACCTTTGAAAAGTTGCGATATTTGTCATGGACAACACCCGTATTGACATAGATGCTTTGACCTTTGAAAAGTTGCGATATTTGTCATGGGCAACACCCGTATTGACATAGATTCTTTGACCTTTGAAAAGTTGCGATATTTGTCATGGGCAACACCCGTATTGACATAGATGCTTTGACCTTTGAAAAGTTGCGATATTTGTCATGGACAACACCCGTATTGACATAGATGCTTTGACCTTTGAAAAGTTGCGATATTTGTGTCATGGCAACACCCCGTATTGACATAGATGCTTTGACCTTTGAAAAGTTGCGATATTTGTCATGGACAACACCCGTATTGACATAGATGCTTTGACCTTTGAAAAGTTGCGATATTTGTCATGGGCAACACCCGTATTGACATAGATTCTTTGACCTTTGAAAAGTTGCGATATTTGTCATGGGCAACACCCGTATTGACATAGATGCTTTGACCTTTGAAAAGTTGCGATATTTGTCATGGACAACACCCGTATTGACATAGATGCTTTGACCTTTGAAAAGTTGCGATATTTGTCATGGGCAACACCCGTATTGACATAGATGCTTTGACCTTTGAAAAGTTGCGATATTTGTCATGGGCAACACCCGTATTGACATAGATGCTTTGACCTTTGAAAAGTTGCGATATTTGTCATGGGCAACACCCGTATTGACATAGATGCTTTGACCTTTGAAAGTTGCGATATTTGTCATGGGCAACACCCGTATTGACATAGATGCTTTGACCTTTGAAAAGTTGCGATATTTGTCAGGGGCAAACCCCGTATTGACATAGATGCTTTGACCTTTGAAAAGTTGCGATATTTGTCATGGGCAACACCCGTATTGACATAGATTCTTTGACCTTTGAAAAGTTGCGAAAAGTATTTTGTCATGGGCAACACCCGTATTGACATAGATGCTTTGACCTTTGAAAAGTGGCGATATTTGTCATGGGCAACACCGTATTGACATAGATGCTTTGACCTTGAAAAAAGTTGCGATATTTGTCATGGGCAACACCCGTATTGACATAGATGCTTGCGATATTTGTCATGGGCAACACCCGAACCTTTGAAAAGTTGCGATATTTGTCATGGGCAACACCCGTATTGACATAGATGCTTTGACCTTTGAAAAGTTGCGATATTTGTCATGGGCAACACCCGTATTGACATAGATGCTTTGACCTTTGAAAAGTGGCGATATTTGTCATGGGCAACACCCGTATTGACATAGATGCTTTGACCTTTGAAAAGTTGCGATATTTGTCATGGGCAACACCCGTATTGACATAGATGCTTTGACCTTTGAAAAGTTGCGATATTTGTCATGGGCAACACCCGTATTGACATAGATTCTTTTGACCTTTGAAAAGTGCGATATTTGTCATGGGCAACACCCGTATTGACATAGATTCTTTGACCTTTGAAAAGTTGCGATATTTGTCATGGACAACACCCGTATTGACATAGATTCTTTGACCTTTGAAAAGTTGCGATATTTGTCATGGGCAACACCCGTATTGACATAGATGCTTTGACCTTTGAAAAGTTTGCGATATTTTGTCATGGGCAACACCGTACCGTATTGACATAGATGCTTTGACCTTTGAAAAAGTTGCGATATTTGTCATGGGCAACACCCGTATTGACATAGATGCTTTGACCTTTGAAAAGTTGCGATATTTGTCATGGGCAACACCCGTATTGACATAGATGATGCTTTGACCTTTGAAAAGTTGCGATATTTGTCATGGGCAACACCCGTATTGACATAGATGCTTTGACCTTTGAAAAGTTGCGATATTTGTCATGGACAAACACCCGTATTGACATAGATTCTTTGACCTTTGAAAAGTGGCGATATTTGTCATGGACAACACCCGTATTGACATAGATTCTTTGACCTTTGAAAAGTGGCGATATTTGTCATGGGCAACACCCGTATTGACATAGATTCTTTGACCTTTGAAAAGTGGCGATATTTGTCATGGACAACACCCGTATTGACACCCCTTTGAAAAGTTGCGTATTGAACACCCGTATTGACATAGATGCTTTGACCTTTGAAAAGTTGCGATATTTGTCATGGGCAACACCCGTATTGACATAGATGCTTTGACCAGTGAAAAGTTGCGATATTTGTCATGGGCAACACCCGTATTGACATAGATGCTTTGACCTTTGAAAAGTTGCGATATTTGTCATGGGCAACACCCGTATTGACATAGATGCTTTGACCTTTGAAAAGTTGCGATATTTGTCATGGGCAACACACCGTATTGACATAGATGCTTTGACCTTTGAAAAGTTGCGATATTTTTGTCATGGGCAACACCCGTATTGACATAGATGCTTTGACCTTTGAAAAGTTGCGATATTTGTCATGGGCAACACCCCCGTATTGACATAGATTCTTTGACCTTTGAAAAGTTGCGATATTTGTCATGGGCAACACCCGTATTGACATAGATTCTTTGACCTTTGAAAAGTTGCGATATTTGTCATGGGCAACACCCGTATTGACATAGATGCTTTGACCTTTGAAAAGTTGCGATATTTGTCATGGGCAACACCCGTATTGACATAGATGCTTTGACCTTTGAAAAGTTGCGATATTTGTCATGGGCAACACCCGTATTGACATAGATGCTTTGACCTTTGAAAAGTTGCGATATTTGTCATGGGCAACACCCGTATTGACATAGATGCTTTGACCTTTGAAAAGTTGCGATATTTGTCATGGGCAACACCCGTATTGACATAGATGATGCTTTGACCTTTGAAAAGTTGCGATATTTGTCATGGGCAACACCCGTATTGACATAGATGCTTTGACCTTTGAAAAGTTGCGATATTTGTCATGGGCACAACACCCGTATTGACATAGATTCTTTGACCTTTGAAAAGTGGCGATATTTGTCATGGGCACAACACCGTATTGACATAGATGCTTTGACCTTTGAAAAGTGGCGATATTTGTCATGGACAACACCCGTATTGACATAGATGCTTTGACCTTTGAAAAGTGGCGATATTTGTCATGGGCAACACCCGTATTGACATAGATGCTTTGACCTTTGAAAAGTTGCGATATTTGTCATGGGCAACACCCGTATTGACATAGATGCTTTGACCTTTGAAAAGTTGCGATATTTTTGTCATGGGCAACACCCGTATTGACATAGATGCTTTGACCTTTGAAAAGTTGCGATATTTGTCATGGGCAACACCCGTATTGACATAGATGCTTTGACCTTTGAAAAGTTGCGATATTTGTCATGGGCAACACCCGTATTGACATAGATGCTTTGACCTTTGAAAAGTTGCGATATTTGTCATGGGCAACACCCGTATTGACATAGATGCTTTGACCTTGAAAAGTTGCGATATTTGTCATGGGCAACACCCGTATTGACATAGATTCTTTGACCTTTGAAAAGTGGCGATATTTGTCATGGGCAACACCCGTATTGACATAGATTCTTTGACCTTTGAAAAGTGGCGATATTTGTCATGGACAACACCCGTATTGACATAGATGCTTTGACCTTTGAAAAGTGGCGATATTTGTCATGGACAACACCCGTATTGACATAGATGCTTTGACCTTTGAAAAGTTGCGATATTTGTCATGGGCAACACCCGTATTGACATAGATGCTTTGACCTTTGAAAAGTTGCGATATTTGTCATGGGCAACACCCGTATTGACATAGATGCTTTGACCTTTGAAAAGTTGCGATATTTGTCATGGGCAACACCCGTACATAGATTTGACTTTGCTTTGACCTTTGAAAAGTTGCGATATTTGTCATGGGCAACACCCGTATTGACACCCGTATTGACATAGATGCTTTGACCTTTGAAAAGTGGCGATATTTGTCATGGACAACACCCGTATTGACATAGATTGACCTTTGAAAAGTGGCGATATTTGTCATGGACAACACCCGTATTGACATAGATGCTTTGACCTTTGAAAAGTGGCGATATTTGTCATGGGCAACACCCGTATTGACATAGATGCTTTGACCTTTGAAAAGTTGCGATATTTGTCATGGGCAACACCCGTATTGACATAGATGCTTTGACCTTTGAAAAGTGGCGATATTTGTCATGGGCAACACCCGTATTGACATAGATGCTTTGACCTTTGAAAAGTTGCGATATTTGTCATGGGCAACACCCGTATTGACATAGATGCTTTGACCTTTGAAAAGTTGCGATATTTGTCATGGGCAACACCCGTATTGACATAGATGCTTTGACCTTTGAAAAGTTATTTGCGGGCATTTGTCATGGATATTTGTCAACAACCCCGTATTGACATAGATGCTTTGACCTTTGAAAAGTTGCGATATTTGTCATGGACAACACCCGTATTGACATAGATGCTTTGACCTTTGAAAAGTTGCGATATTTGTCATGGACAACACCCGTATTGACATAGATGCTTTGACCTTTGAAAAGTTGCGATATTTTGTCATGGGCAACACACCCGTATTGACATAGATGCTTTGACCTTTGAAAAGTTTGCGATATTTGTCATGGGCAACAACACCCGTATTGACATAGATGCTTTGACCTTTGAAAAGTTGCGATATTTGTCATGGGCAACACCCGTATTGACATAGATGCTTTGACCTTTGAAAAGTTGCGATATTTGTCATGGGCAACACCCGTATTGACATAGATGCTTTGACCTTTGAAAAGTTGCGATATTTGTCATGGGCAACACCCGTATTGACAGAGATGCTTTGACCTTTGAAAGTTGCGATATTTGTCATGGGCAACACCCGTATTGACATAGATTCTTTGACCTTTGAAAAGTTGCATATTTGTCATGGACAACACCCGTATTGACATAGATGCTTTGACCTTTGAAAAGTTGCGATATTTGTCATGGGCAACACCCGTATTGACATAGATGCTTTGACCTTTGAAAAGTTGCGATATTTGTCATGGGCAACACCCGTATTGACATAGATGCTTTGACCTTGAAAAGTTGCGATATTTGTCATGGGCAACACCCGTATTGACATAGATGCTTTGACCTTTGAAAAGTTGCGATATTTGTCATGGGCAACACCCGTATTGACATAGATTCTTTGACCTTTGAAAAGTGGCGATATTTGTCATGGGCAACACCCGTATTGACATAGATTCTTTGACCTTTGAAAAGTGGCGATATTTGTCATGGACAACACCCGTATTGACATAGATGCTTTGACCTTTGAAAAGTTGCGATATTTGTCATGGGCAACACCCGTATTGACATAGATGCTTTGACCTTTGAAAAGTGGCGATATTTGTCATGGGCAACACCCGTATTGACATAGATGCTTTGACCCTTTGAAAAGTTGCGATATTTGTCATGGGCAACACCCCCGTATTGACATAGATGCTTTGACCTTTGAAAAGTTGCGATATTTGTCATGGGCAACACCCGTATTGACATAGATGCTTTGACCTTTGAAAAGTTGCGATATTTGTCATGGGCAACACCCGTATTGACATAGATTCTTTGACCTTTGAAAAGTGGCGATATTTGTCATGGGCAACACCCGTATTGACATAGATGCTTTTGACCTTTGAAAAGTGGCGATATTTGTCATGGGCAACACCCGTATTGACATAGATGCTTTGACCCCGTATTGAAAAGTGCTTTGACCTTTGAAAAGTTGCGATATTTGTCATGGGCACACCCCGTATTGACATAGATGCTTTGACCTTTGAAAAGTTGCGATATTTGTCATGGGCAACACCCGTATTGACATAGATGCTTTGACCTTTGAAAAGTTGCGATATTTGTCATGGGCAACACCCGTATTGACATAGATGCTTTGACCTTTGAAAAGTTGCGATATATTTGTCATGGGCAACACCCGTATTGACATAGATGCTTTGACCTTTGAAAAAGTTGCGATATTTGTCATGGGCAACACCCGTATTGACATAGATGCTTTGACCTTTGAAAAGTTGCGATATTTGTCATGGGCAACACCCGTATTGACATAGATAGATGCTTTGACCTTTGAAAAGTTGCGATATTTGTCATGGACAACACCCGTATTGACATAGATGCTTTGACCTTTGAAAAGTTGCGATATTTGTCATGGGCAACACCCGTATTGACATAGATGCTTTGACCTTTGAAAAGTTGCGATATTTGTCATGGGCAACACCCGTATTGACATAGATGCTTTGACCTTTGAAAAGTTGCGATATTTGTCATGGGCAACACCCGTATTGACATAGATTCTTTGACCTTTGAAAAGATGTTGCGATATTTTGTCATGGACAACACCCGTATTGACATAGATGCTTTGACCTTTGAAAAGTTGCGATATTTGTCATGGACAACACCCGTATGACATAGATGCTTTGACCGTTGAAAAGTTGCGATGACCCTGATGAAAAGTTGCGATATTTGTCATGGACAACACCCGTATTGACATAGATGCTTTGACCTTTGAAAAGTGCGATATTTGTCATGGACAACACCCGTATTGACATAGATGCTTTGACCTTTGAAAAGTTGCGATATTTGTCATGGACAACACCCGTATTGTCATAGATTCTTTGACCTTTGAAAAGTGGCGATATTTGTCATGGGCAACACCCGTATTGACATAGATGCTTTGACCTTTGAAAAGTGGCGATATTTGTCATGGGCAACACCCGTATTGACATAGATGCTTTGACCTTTGAAAAGTTGCGGCATTTGTCATGGGCAAACACCCGTATTGACATAGATGCTTTGACCTTTGAAAAGTGGCGATATTTGTCATGGGCAACACCCGTATTGACATAGATGCTTTGACCTTTGAAAAGTGGCGATATTTGTCATGGGCAACACCCGTATTGACATAGATGCTTTGACCTTTGAAAAGTTGCGGCATTTGTCATGGGCAACACCCGTATTGACATAGATGCTTTGACCTTTGAAAAGTGGCGATATTTGTCATGGACAACACCCGTATTGACATAGATTCTTTGACCTTTGAAAAGTGGCGATATTTGTCATGGGCAACACCCGTATTGACATAGATGCTTTGACCTTTGAAAAGTGGCGATATTTGTCATGGACAACACCCGTATTGACATAGATGCTTTGACCTTTGAAAAGTTGCGGCATTTGTCATGGACAACACCCGTATTGACATAGATGCTTTGACCTGTGAAAAGTGGCATGCTTCGTTCGGTGTCTCTATTGATTGTCGTACCTGAAGGCCTGTCGAGTATTCAGGCCATCACCTGAGGTCCAGAGAGGATGGATGGGGAAAGAACAACAAACAGCGAGCAAACAACAATAAAAGGCACATAAAAGGAAGCCGGAGAGAGAGAGAGAGAGAGAGGTGGGAGCGGATGGCAGGGGGTGTGAAGCGGGAATGGCGGCAGAGACTACGGAGGATGATGTATATTACTTGCCGGAGGAAGCAAAAGGTTACAGCGAGCACAAAGAAGTCTCCAGGATGTATCTGATTTCATCGTTGAATCCGATATTTCTTCTGTTTCTAGAGCTTTATCTTATGACGGGTGAACAGCTGAGGATACTTTTTTTTTTGGTCACTGTTTTAGGAGATCATCACTCGGTTTGTATACCTACCGACGATGTGAGACTGCAAATGCGTCATCCTTGGAATATAAGAACTGACCTGAATTGTGTACATGATGACAGTGCTCGCGTGTTCCGAATGCACAAACTGGGACTGATTATATGATTTTGCAGAAGCGAGATTAATGTGGAATTTCAGCCGAAACTGTCCTGAAGCAGAATCGTCATCTGGTAAAAAGATCTATCACTGGGAAAAAAAAATGGAAAGAGAGAAGAAAGACGCACAAAAA
The DNA here is from genome assembly GCA_016801955.1 of Conus betulinus. Lineage (NCBI taxonomy): Eukaryota > Metazoa > Mollusca > Gastropoda > Neogastropoda > Conidae > Conus > Conus betulinus. Next base: position 147,143 of record JADBJO010005656.1, on the reverse strand, counting down.
GAAGAGAAGAAGAAAAAAGAGAGACGACGACGAAGAGGAGTAAGAGAGGGGCGGGGGGGTTGTAGAATACAAGGAAGAAAAAAAAAATTAATAACTGTTTTTTTTTGTTTTTTTTTTATTTTTTTTTTTACTCCAAATGCATTACTCTCAGTCTACGTTGACGGTGCAGGAGTTATTTTTAATGTTCTCACCCCAAGTACAATTTTCAGTAACACACAAGTCTTTGGATAACTGTGTACACATTTCATATTGACGTCGTCCGTGCTTTCATAACAACAAAAAAGATTTAAAAAAAAAAAAAAAAAAAAAAAAAAAAAAAAAAGAAAGTAAAGTTGTTGTCGTTCTTTAATACAAGCTGAAGATCAAAAACTGGTAAGATGGGTAAAAAAAAAAAAAAATTCAGATGCTGTGATGCTGATATGTGAAGTTATCGTTGGTAGCTCAGCATAACAGGAGAAAAGAGAGAAGAAAAGACAAGTTTGGTCCGGTCAGCAATGTGCGTTTAGTCAACAAAAGATCGGCATCAGTAATCACAACAGCTCCAGCGATCAGGTCAGTGAGCGTCTTCCTACTTTGCGTTATTCACTCCATGGTTCTACTCGAGGTTTCTTCTCGACGTGTCTGTTCCATGTCTCTTTGGGTTCCGTCGACCTCTCTCTCTCTCTCTCTCTCTCTCTCTCTCTCTCTCTCTCTCTCTCTCTCTCTCTCTCTCTCTCTCTCTCTCTCAAATGATCTGTTATGTCCATTCTGTAAGAATATCGAAGAAAACGAATTTCATTTTGTTTTATGGTGTCCATCTTAAGATGAATTAAAAAAAAACAACAACAAACAAAAAAAAAAAAAAAACAGTTGATCGCTCCAAAATAGTACAGAATAGCAAGTGTCTTCCATCTTAATGTATTGTTATCCTCAGTTAATGCAAAAACTGTAAAAAAAAAAAAAAAAAAAAAAAACTCTGCATTTTCTGGTACAAAGCTTTTAACGCAAGAGAGATCGCAACTTCCTAAATTGATTTATGATTAAGAGTGTGGATAATGAAATATATATACATAGTTGGTCTTTACGTTTTTTTTTTCTTCTTTCTGCCGAAATTTAGATGTTATTGTGGCTTTTCTGTGTACACACACCCCTTCTAAAGGGGCTTGGCCCAGTGGAATGTCGTGTCGTGTCGTGTCGTGTCGTGTCGTCACTCTGTCTCTGTCTCTGTCAGTCTGTCTGTCTGTCTGTCTCTCTCTCTCTTTCGTGTGTGTGTGTGTGAAAGAGAGGGGAAGGTGGGGATAGAGAGTGGAAGAGGGAAGGCAACAGCAGATCGTATCCTCATGTGCCAACTAGTGTTCACTGTATAACGTGTAATGACCAGGGGAGAGACTGGAAAGAGAAAGAGTGGGCCAAGGAGGGGTGAGGGGGAAGTGGGGGGAAAGGGGGTGGGAACGAGTTTTGCAAAGTGTCTGCAATAATTGCCACTGGCGTGTTTATGCGTTGTCTGCAGGGCAAGAGATATGTGTATCATGTGCTATAGAAGGCTTTTTGGGGACATTCATTTTTCTCATTTGTCATTATTGGGTGGGGCAGGAGAGGTTAGGGTGGGTCACATGGAAATGCCCCCCCCTCCGTCCCCTCCTCCTTCTATCCCACGTCCACTCCATTTCTGACTCCTACCAACCACGACCCCTCCCCCCTCTCCTTTTTCCCTAGTGATCTTTTTCTTTGATAGGCAGGGGGGAAAGAGGTGAGCATTATTTGATACTATTCACATGGAGGCCAGCCGTCTGCGTTTTCCCAACGTTTCCTGAGTTCCTTGACCTATTACGATTATGAATGTATACTGTGACGCCTGGTATATCCCAAACTAGGAATGTTTGAAGAGAGAGAGAGAGAGAGAGAGAGAGAGAGAGAGAGAGGGATGGGGTGCGGTGGGAATAGGAAGAGGAGGGAACGATGGATGAGGTGTCTATCTCCTCTCTTTTCTCCCGTCCCTGTCCCCGTTAAAAACGGAAGGATCACACGATGAGTACATATTATGTTCCTAAAGGTGTGACAGTTTCTGTAAGGTCACACGATGAGTACATATTATGTTCCTAAAGGTGTGACAGTTTCTGTAAGGTCACACGATGAGTACATATTATGTTCCTAAAGGTGTGACAGAGTTCCTGTAAGAGAAGTAGCGACTGGCCTACTGTGTGTCACATTGCGTTATTTGCACAGTTCCGGGTCAAAGGCTTTTCACCTGTGTGAAATCCGATCTGCTCTCCCTTGAGCGTCGGGAGTTTGTGCGTTGCCAAAGTATGGCGCCATCAACTTTTGATCATTGGGCTTTTTATATTTTTTCTTTTCATTCTGATTTTGTTTTTTTTTTTCCTTCTTTCTATCTCTTGATGTATAACAGTAGACTTTTCTTTTCCACGCATACCCGTCATGGACAACTCCCTTATTGACAGAGATTCTTTAACCTGCGGAAGATGCATGCTTTGTACGGAGTTTCTTTTGCACGTCGCATCTGGTCACTCTAGTATTTAGGCCATCACCTAAGATCTAGACATGCAGGAAAGGGGAAGCACGACAAACAGCAAGCAAACAATGACAAAAAAAAAAAGGGGGGGGGGGGGGGGGGGTCAAAGGAAGCAGGAGAGAGAGAGAGAGAGAGACAGAGACAGAGAGAGAGACAGAGACAGAGAGAGAGACAGAGACAGAGAGAGAGAGAGAGAGAGGCAGGTGGCAGGGGATGGGACGTGGGGGAAGGGTGGCGGCCGCTACGGGGGCAGTTTACTTGCCGCAGGCAGAAACAAAGAGATTATAGAGGGCGCAAAGAGGTCTCCGGGATGCCACTAGTTTAAGGGTTCAATTCAAACGATCCTTCTCAGTCTCTCGCGTCTCCTCTTATCAGGCAGCGAATAGCTGACAACGCTTTGTTTTTCTTCTTTCACTTCAGAGTACGGTCGCTTGGCTCATATGCCCACCGACATTATAAGAACGCAGATGTGTCATCCTTGGAGTGCAGGGGCTGACTGACTGAAATTGTGTGACAGATGACAGTGCTCTAGCGTTCTGAATACTTAAAGAAATCAACCACCAGTGTTTCCAGACAATGACCTCACAGGGATTGAATACATAATTATGCAGAAGCGAGGTTAATGTGAAATTTATGCTGAAACTATCCTGAAGGGGAAATTTTCATTGGGTAAACAGTCCTGTCAGGTCAGAGAATTGGTAGAAGAAAAAAAAAAAAAAGAAAACAAGAGAAAGAAGAGAAAGAAGGAGGAGGAGGAGGAGGAGGAGAGGAGGAGGAAAATCCGAAGAAGAAGAAAAAAAAGAAATGCTAATGAAAATCAATCATTCTACTACATTCCAAAAGTGATATGTCTCTGTCTGCATTGAGGGTGAGCAAGGTGCTTTTTTATTTATTTTTTTTTTATTTATTTATTTTTTACAATCCTCAGCAAATACAAATTTTTGACTAAACTATTTTTTTTTCATTTTTTGTAATGACGTCGTTCATTCCTTTATAACAAAGATAATGCTCTGTTGTTGTTGTAGTAGTAGTAGTAGTAGTAGTAGTAGTAGTAGTAGTTGTTGTTGTTGTTGAATGCAAACCAAAGATTATGAACTGGCAAGGCGGAAGAGACAAATATAGATGCTATGATCCAGGAATTTGAAGTTATCGTTCCTAGCTCAGCATGATAAGAGAAACGAGAGACACGAAAATTCATTTTGGTCAGTGATGTGTAGTCAGACAGCAAGAGGTGGACATGACAGGCCCACACACCTCCAACAATCCGGTCAGTGGGCGTCTTCCTTCTTTGTGTCTTATCTTCCCTGATTCTATTTGTTGTTACTTCTGGACGTGCCTTTCTTCTGTTCACTGTCTATTGTGCTTCTCTCAAACCTCTCTCTCTCTCTCTCTCTCTCTCTCACTCTCTCTCTCTCACTCTCTCTGTCTCTGTCTCTCTGTCTCTGTCTCTTTATCTCTCTCTATCTCTCTCTCCAAATCCAGTGTGTCTTTCTTTCTAAGTGTCTAAAATGTGTTAAGTCATTTATTATATTTATTTCAAATCGGAAAAATGCAGAGTCTGATTCTGAAATAACCCATGATTCTATGTATATGCGTCTCTCTCTCTCTCTTTCTCTCTTCTCTCTCTCTCTCTCTCTCTCTCTCTCTCTCCTCTCTCTCTCTCTCTCTCTCTCTCTCTCTCTCTCTCAAATCCAGTGTGTCATTTGTTTCTAAGTGTCTAAAATGTGTTAAGTCAGTTATTACGGTTTTTCAAATCGAAGATACAAAATCTTCTACCTCAGAAAATATATACATAATAATGTGTATTTTCTCTCTCTCTCTCTCTCTCTCTCTCTCTCTCTCTCTCTCTCTCTCTCTCTCACTTCTCTCTCTCTCGCTCTCTCAATCCAGATCTGTCTCTCTCCTCTTTCTAGTGTCTAAATAATGTTAAGTCAATAATTTCTTTTTCTTCTCCTCTCTCAGTCTCTCCTCCTCTATTGTCTCTTTTCTCGTGTCTCTCTCTCTCTCTCTCTCTTCTCTCTTTGATACAGAATCTGGGAAGTGCCTAAAATATGGTTTTGTTAACGTTTGATTTGATACAGACTGGGAACAATGTGTACTATTTGTTGGAAGGAGGGAAGAGGTGAATGTTATTGTTCTGTTACCCCCTTCCCCTTTGTCAAAAGGCCTCTTTGGTAATGACAATGCAATATCACATTGTGTCAAAGTTTCTCTCTCTCTCTCTCTCTCTCTCTCTCTCTCTCTCTCTCTCTCTCTCTCTCTCTCTCATCCCATCTCATCTCACTTTTGGTCCCTGTTAAAGGCAAGGGCCAATAATCCCCTCACAATTCAGATTCACCCAGCTCCCACAGCCCCCCCCCCCCCCACTCCCCTCCTCCTCCTTGTAGCCAGTGCCCGGTGCTCTGATGCCTCATAACAGATGGGAAATGATACTGAAACAGATCACAAGTATATAAAGATTCATCCGGTTACGAACAGATTATGCAGACAAGATTCGCACGGCTGTGTCCCTCCCAATTTGTCCACCTATCATTTGCCCTACACCTTTCTGTGGTGTTGATTGAGACATGTGAGTCGTATAGGCAATTGCTTAGCTCACTTGTTGAGCGTGTCCTATAGATTTCACGATAGGGGAAGGCGTGGAGTGGGGGGGGGGGGGGGGGGGGGGGGGGCAAAAATGACCCTTTGTGCCTTAATCACGCCTTGGGACATACTAAGTCAGTCAGTGTGCATCAGCTGCAGGTAAGAAATAGAATAACCTGTGGTCGTGCGAAGGCAGCATGCGTGGTGACACTCGGATCAATTGCAGGGATTGATTCAAACAATGTGGAGAGTTGTTGTTGTTGTTGTTGTTGTTGTCGTACCCGCTAAAAGACTCCAGGGATCATCCGAACAGCCGAAGCGCTTGAACACTATGGCACAAACGCATCAGCTAGGGATGAGCACATTACGTGTGTGACCGTTTTTGATTACCCCGCCGCGTGGGCAGCCATACTCCGACTTTGAGGGATTTTGGAGACTGATAATGCTCTGCTAGGAGCTTGTCACGACTGAAGACAATTCCCGCATAACTATGCAGAGCATAACAACATTTTGATGTTGCCTTGGTGTTCTAGCCCACGTCGATTGGTCTGACACAGCCTTAAGCCAAGACGATGGTGTGATCGTTATTAACCAGCACAAAGCGCTTACAGAACGCATGTGGCCTGCTGGTTGGGAAATAGGAAAGACACCTGCATTACTTGGCGATGACCGCCTCCATAATCCAGGAATACGAAAGTGAGTCCACCCCGCGTCTCTTCCGCTGCTGCAACATCACAAATGAGCTTATACTGCGCATGTGGTTTGTACTGCGCATTGTGTATAGCTGCTTCGACACCCTCTCTATGCTCTTTCTCCTGTCTTGTTTTCTATGCACCCCACCACCCCTTCCCCATCCTCCTCGTACCCCTTAGATGACTACTCTATGCGGCCCGTTCTAATTTTCCGAACACAGTCCCACTTCCCCCACCCCCCTCCAAGAATTTGTCGTAGCACAGGTAGCTTGATGGCGCAATCAGTATCAAGTCAAGGCACAGTGAGGCCATCCACAGGAGGAGACACTGCACTGCCACTGAGACATTTTGATAGTGTTCAGTGCCACTGAGACATGTTGATAGTGTTCAGTGCCACTGAGACATGTTGATAGTGTTCATTGTCACCGAGACATATTGATAGTGTTCATTGCCACTGAGACATGTTGATAGTGTTCATTGCCACTGAGACATATTGATAGTGTTCAGTGCCACTGAGACATGTTGATAGTGTTCAGTGCCACTGAGACATGTTGATAGTGTTCATTGTCACTGAGACATATTGATAGTGTTCAGTGCCACTGAGACATATTGATAGTGTTCATTGCCACTGAGACATGTTGATAGTGTTCATTGCCACTGAGACATATTGATAGTGTTCATTGCCCACTGAGACATGTTGATAGGTTCAGTGCCACTGAGACATATTGATAGTGTTCATTGCCACTGAGACATGTTGATAGTGTTCATTGCCACTGAGACATGTTGATAGTGTTCATTGCCACTGAGACATATTGATAGTGTTCATTGCCACTGAGACATATTGACAGTGTTCATTGTCACTGGGACATATTGACAGTGTTCATTGCCACTTAGACATATTGACAGTGTTCATTGCCCACTGAGACATATTGATAGTGTTCACTGCCACTGAGACTTGTTGATAGTGTTCACTGCCACTGAGACATGTTGATAGTGTTCATTACCACTGAGACATATTGATAAGTGTTCATTGCCACTGAGAGACATAATTGATAGTGTTCATTGCCACTGAGACATATTGATAGTGTTCATTGCCACTGAGACATATTGATAGTGTTCATTGCCACTGAGACATGTTGATAGTGTTCATTGCCACTGAGACAAATTGATAGTGTTCATTGCCACTGAGACATATTGATAGTGTTCATTGCCACTGAGACATATTGATGGTGTTCATTGCCACTGACACATACTGACAGTGTTCATTGCCACTGAGACATATTGATAGAGTTCATTGCCACTGAGACATATTGATAGTGTTCATTGCAACTGAGACATATTGATAGTGTACATTGCCACTGAGACATACTGACAGTGTTCATTGCCACTGAGACATATTGATAGTGTTAATTGCCACTGAGACATGTGGGGAGTGTTCATTGTCACTGAGACATATTGATGGTGTTCATTGCAACTGAGACATATTGATAGTGTTCATTGCCACTGAGACATACTGACAGTGTTCATTGCCACTGAGACATATTGATAGTGTTAATTGCCACTGAGACATATTGATAGTGTTCATTGTCATTGAGACATGTTGATAGCGTTCATTGCCACTGAGACATATTGATAGTGTTCATTGCCACTGAGACATGTTGGGAGTCATCATTGCCACTGAGACATACTGACAGCGTTCATTGCCACTGAGACATGTTCATTGCCACTGAGACATGTTGACAGTGTTCATTGCCACTGAGACTGGGACTGACAGACATGATTGCCAGAGACATGTTGTTCATTGCCACTGAGACATTGCCACTGGGTTGGGAGTGTTCATTGTCACTGAGACATATTGATAGTGTTCATTGCCACTGAGACATGTTGGGAGTGTTCATTGTCACTGAGACATTGATAGTGTTTATATTGCCACTGAGACATATTGATACATGCCACTGAGACATACTGACAGTGTTCATTGCCACTGAGAGATATTGATAGTGTTCATTGCAACTGAGACATGTTGGGAGCGTTCATTGATCAAGCACATACAGGACACCATCTTTGAAGCCCCTAAAGACGACATTGATTGCTTCGTGGTGGTGTCAGCGTTGATGGGCATCCCACTTTGAAGATTCCACCACGTCCATTCAACGACAGTCCACATAATTTTGCCAATACCGGCAACTTTAACAGAAACCAACTACAGACGTGGACATGTATAAGGAATGGAAACTAAGGTTATCACAAAAGCAGAGCATAAAAGACAAGAATTTGAGGATTTATTTTTAGGTTTTGCATGGTTATCAACGAGGATGACAGATATGACATTATGACATCCTTTTGTGGTTACAAACTATATGGCAAGAGTTGTATTCTAAGCTTCCCTTCATAACATATCCCGGCAGCATTCCCAGCTGTCAGTTTGGAACTATCAAAGTTAGGCCACTGTGAGGCCTCTCGCATGTGGAGAGCCTGCACGGGTTCAGCGTTATTTCAGCAGTGTTCACTGGGTTCTAATGTAGTCTAAACTATAAGGAACACCACCAATTAAGCTCTGTGGAGATGACACACATTGCGGAGTCGCGGAGCCACCTTGCAGAGAAATGGACGCCAGTGAACGAGCGCCTCCTGACAGCACGATTCATGACGTCACACGCCAAGGTCACCATCATCCAGTGCTACGCCCCAACCAATGACCACGATGACGCAGACAAAGACCTTCTACCTGCAGCTTCAAGACTTGCTGATCATGGGCGACCTAAATGCTCAGATGGGGGAGGATCGGTCTGGCTTTCAGCATGTCCTTGGTTCACGTGGGTATGGCAAGAAAATTTCCTGCAATTCTGCGCGATGAACAACACGAATATTGGGTTGTCACTATTCCAGCATAATGGCATTCACAAGATCACATGGGTATCAAATGATCACATCGCGATTGGGCCAAGGTGGTGAACCCCCTTGTCTGCAAAATGTACGCGTGTACCATGGAACAGTCACGTGCAGTGACCATCATTTGATGATAGCAAAGCTGAAGATAAAGCTGAAGAAAAGAAAGAAGAAAGAGATTCCGTCCAAGAGATACAATACAATACAAGCATATTGAAGGACCCCACCACAGAGGCCCAGTTCCAAGCTTTCCTGAGCAACAGGGCGTCAGTCCCACCTGAAAAAAAATGTCAGGATCGACAGATTGGTGGAGGAGATGAAAAAAATGCCATGGCAACAGGTGGAAAAGAAATCCTAGGGTTTAAGAAGCCACTGCGGGAATCCTGGATCAGTGATGACACATTGAAATTGATACCAGAGAGGAAAGAACTCCACCAGGAGAGACACAACTGCTCCTCAGACCAGCAGCGTACTGCCAGGGGTACATCGAGAAGGACAGGCAGGTGAAGCGAAATGCCCAGAAAGATAAAAAGAGATCGGCTGGATGAGCAAGCAGAAGATGCCGAAGAAGCTGTCAAGCGCAACGACATGAGAGCTGTCTACCAGATCGCAAAGAAGATGACTGGTACTGTGAGGACTGGCTCTGGACCTGTGAAGGCAAAAAATGGCACACTTCTGTCAAGAGGCGAGGAGAAGCTTGCAAGATGGGCTAAGCACTTCAAAGAAGTTCTTAACAGACCCGAGCCACCGACACCAGCTGAGGCGGAAGACCCATCCCTCCTGCTCCCAGTCAACACCGATAACTTCACTGAACAGGATTTCAGAACAGCCATCAAGACATTAAAGGACAATAACTCCGCTGGGCCCGATGGAATAACAGTGGGAATGCTCAAAGGTGGTGGTGACTGCATCGTCTGTTGGATGTGCAGTCTCTGTAACCAGGTTTGGAACTCCGGCGTCGTCCCAGAGG
>JADBJO010005656.1:127500-130000 GCA_016801955.1 Conus betulinus | reverse complement strand
GTGGGGTAAAACGCCCCCTTAAGCAAAAAAAACGCTTCAGCTTTCCTTGTTGAAGGCACAGAGAAATGCAAGTAGGCTCAGACTCTGGAGAAATGCCTATGCTACAAACTGCCACTGACACAAATTGATACAAATAAAAGAAAAGTGCTGGTAGGTGTAAAATGAAAAAAAGCATTGGCCTTCTTGCCCCACACACGGGGCAAAACGCCCGAACACATGGGGCAAATCGCCCATAGTAGGCGTTTAGACCCATGGGTGTAGGCGTTTTGCCCCACAATTAGAACTTACGGGAAACCATCAAAATGTGCCACCACTAAGTAGTTGAAGGAATTATACACATGGTTTGTACAGCTAGCATGTCCTTCAGCTGTTAGTATCATATCCGACAGATCAGTCATCTGAATAACAGTTGGGGCGGATGAATGTAGGAAATCCTTCAGTGCATTCCTCATGGGCCAGTGACGGCAGGACTGGCATTGTACCCACACTTCTGGTCTGCTGCAACTGTGTGGTTCACAGCAGATGGCACAGGGCCAGTCCTCCTCTTCCTCACTGGTATTTTCCTCAGCTGTCGCTGGCCTTTTCTTCCTCTCCTGTCCAGTCTTGGCCTTGCTCCTCTGTTTCCACGATTGTTTTTTTTTTTGGCTGATTTCTTCTCTGCATGCTTTTCTGCCAGAGCAGCTTTGCATTGCGATGAGGTCAGCAGTGCTGCAGACTCTGTTTTCTCTCGATCTTGGCCTCTTCACTGGCAGTTTTAGAAGAGGGGGTAAGCCGTGGATGGTTTCCTTTATACCCTCAGAGGTTGCTGAGGCAGAAAGCTGCTCCTTTTGACTGGAGAGTGAAGGTAAGATGCGGTCGTAGTCGGGGTGTTTGGTTCTTCCGTATGCGTTGATGGTTCTCTAACTTGAGGCAGATCACAATTGTGGGGGCCAACATCGTGGCCAACGCGGGTAAACTGGACGGTCAGGTGTGGTGCGAGTGTTTGGTTTGTGGAGTTTTCATACCGTTGTACCACCTGGCGCTGGTTATCTGTCACCACAACGGACCTGTTGAGGACTTTGCTTTGCTGCCATGATCTCCAACGCCCCAGGCAGGGAGGACGGCTCTGCCATGGCAGTGACCCCTTCTTCCAAGGCGGAATACCACAGCCATGCAGGTAGATCAGCATTGATGGTGGGCATAATCATTGTAGTGGTCACACATGTAGTTCTTTTATCTGGCAACAGTCTGGTAGAAGTTTCGTTTTCTGCTGGAAAGTCGTCTGTTGAACAGTCTGCACTGGGTGGCTGGTGGAAAGGGAAATGTTCTCACTGGAGGCGTCAGCTGTTGTTTCTGCTCATTTGTGATAGGAGGGCTCCTCTTCTTGCTCATCTGTTACCAGTGCCCCTTTGTGGTCGGCGTCAGTGAAGGCGTTGGGATCAAACGGCCACAGACCGCAGGTTTTGAAGCCGTGGGCAGCTCTTTCAGGCAAAACAATCCTCAGGAAGGCCTTTCCTGAAGGACCAGCCACGTCATAGATCGAGATCCGTCGTCCTGGATTTGACACCACCCAACTGTCAGCTTCACCGTTGAAGCGCCCTTCAGAGGCTTGAAGACAGGGTCTGTCGAACGGTTGTAGTTTGTGCCTGCTCTGACGGGACGGGACAGGGTTAGCAGTTCTATTCTATGCTCTCGACAAAACTCAATTGCTTCCAGAGTCTTGTAGCTATGGTGTCCCGTCCAGCAGAATGAGGGTGAGGGTCATGGCGAGAGCAGCCAGTCACCTTGGCGAGATGATGGAGCCATTTTTTAAGAACAGTTCAGAATCTGTCCATCCACTTCTGGTGGTGCGTCTTTCAAGAGTGTGTCCACCATTCGCTTTCCAGGAAAAATAGACACAGGTGGCAGAAAGACGCCTGCTGTGCTGCAGGCACACACGACCGTCATCAAAGTTCCACGTTCAGCACACGTGGCCTTCCCGACCTGCCACATGCCCTTTCGAGGCCAATATCTTCTTGGGCTTTTACACGGTTGTTAATCCAGTCTCCTCCATATTCCAAATTCAGGATGGTGTGTCATCATGATTTGCCAAGCATTCTTTGTACAGTTGAAAAAAAAAAACTGATGCACTTGAGGCTAGTTGAAACCTACAGCGCGAGCTAAGCTAGTCGCCTGAGGCTGCCGAATCCTTAGTCCATGGCGCATGAGAAAGCCCTGCACCCAGTCTTGTCCTGCCATTCGTGCCTCCTTGTGGAATGGGCGGCTGATCCCCGCTCTTTCTGCGACATCAACGGCAAGACGTTGCATGTCCCGCATCTTCAGACCAGAGAGTCGTCTCCGCATGTCTAGAGCTTCAGCTGTGACTCCGCGTCAGACGGCAGGCCACTGCGATATCTTCCAAAATTCAGCGTTCCAGGTTCAGTCACTTGACGGTCCCTGTGACGCCGAAGAGTACGTGCAGGAACATCAAACTCTTTACTGGCTCGAACCAGGGGAACTCCCTCAGAGACGGCTTTCAGTG
>JADBJO010005656.1:100000-112500 GCA_016801955.1 Conus betulinus | reverse complement strand
ACATAGGAGCAAGCTTTGTTTATATATATATATATATATATATATATATATATATATATATATGTGTGTGTGTGTGTGTGTGTGTGTGTGTGTGTGTGTGTGTGCATGTGTGTGTGTGTGTGTGTGTGTGTGTGTGTGTGTGTGTGTGTGTGTGTGTGTGTGTGTGTGTGTGTGTGTGAACCGATCTCTCTGACTTTTACTTTAAAAAACGCCAATACAAATGCTTTACAAGGCAGTTAAAGTTTGCCAAGATGGAGCCGCAACAACAACAGAAGAAGATTCATTTATTCCATTCCGGTTTTGGCACGCACATTCCATCACACTTATAGTATCTCCCGGTGGGGACAGCTGCACAATCTGACATGAAAAAAAAAAATCTTTAGATCATTTGTGATACATCCTACAAGAGGAAACTGCAACACCTAATGTAACAAAAATGAATAGATGCTTAAATGAATAAATAAATAATAAAGAAATGAAAACATAGGCAGAGGGAAAGAAAACAAATACATACATGCATACATACATACATACATACATACAAATATACAGACAGACAGACACAGAGAGATAGACAGACAGACAGACAGACATGCATTCAATTATAAATTAATAATGAAAATAAATGGGGGGGGGGGGGGGGGGGGGGGGGGGGGGGGGGGGGGGGGGGAGGGGGGGGGGGGGGGGGGGCCCTGTGTGTAACAGTTTTTCTATGTTGGGGGGCCTATGTCCCGCGACACCGTTTTCCAGTTTCCCAGGGGGATGAGGGGGGGGATAATGCCCACTGCAAGGAGGTCCACACAGTTTTGACTGACAGGTCTTTCAAAACTGACCGTTCAGATTGACAGTTGAGACTGACAGATATTTCAAAACTGACAGTGTAGACTGACAGGTATTTCAAAGCCGTTCAACGTGTTCACACACACCACACACACACAGATACAATGAGGACAGTGGCACATCCAGACCACTCAACGTCTGAGCAGTGCGTTGGGCTCCTGCGGCAGGTCAGGTATCCGTTAAACTCGTAGCCACCAGACCCTCAAACATTCTCTCATCTTCATTATTAATTCGAGTCTCCATCAGTTTCCAATCATGCACAGTGTGGTCTCAAAACGTGAAGGACACGGTGTAGCAGTATATATGGGACTAGTCCGCACGCAGTGACACCTCCTTGATGAAACTGAAAGTGAATCAGTTTTCTTCCGAGGCATGTGGCAGGATAAACGAAAACGACCCACAGTAAAATCCCCCACAGCCGAGATGTCATGGCACTGCAAAAGCACCGCTTGCAGCACTAGCTCAGCATGGTAGTTCCTCAATGACATCTTCCTGCTGTAGTGTTGGCGCCTGTTTCGTTCAGTCTTCTATTCCACGCCGCTTTCAATACTGCGCCCCCTTCAGTCCTCAATGCTGTGCCTCAATCAGTCTTCAATACTGCCCCTCAATCAGTCTTCAATACTGCGCCCCATTCAGTATTTAAGACTGCGCCCTATTCAGCCTTCAATGCGCCCCATTCAATCCTCAATGCTGCCCCAATCCCCATTCAGTCTTCAGTACAGCGCCTCATTCAGTTTTTCAATACAGCGCCCCATTCAGTCTTCAATACAACGCCCCATTCAGTCTTCAATACAGCGCCCCATTCAGTCTTCAGTACAACGCCCCATTCAGTCGTCAATACAGCGCCCCATTCAGTCTTCAATACAACGCCCCATTCAGTCTTCAATACAGCGCCCCATTCAGTCTTCAATACAGCGCCCCATTCAGTCTTCAATACAGCGCCCCATTCAGTCTTCAATACTGCGCGCCCATTCAGTCTTCAATACAGCGCCCCATTCAGTCTTAAATACAGCGCCCCATTCAGTCTTCAATGCTGCGCCTCATTCAGTCTTCAATACAGCGCCTCATTCAGTTTTCAATAGTGCGCCCCATTCAGTCTTCAATACAACGCCCCATTCAGTCTTCAATACAGCGCCCCATTCAGTCTTCAATACAGCGCCCATTTCAGTCGTCAATACAGCGCCCCATTCAGTCTTCAATACAGCAATTCACAACAGCGCCCATTCAGTCTTCAATACAGCGCCCCATTCAGTCTTCAATACAGCGCCCCATTCAGTCTTCAATACAGCGCCCCATTCAGTCTTCAATACTGCGCCCCATTCAGTCTTCAATACAGCGCCCCATTCAGTCTTCAATACTGCGCCCCATTCAGTCTTCAATGCTGCGCCCCCTCATTCAGTCTTCAATACAGCGCCTCATTCAGTTTTCAATAGTGCGCCCCATTCAGTCTTCAATACATACAACGCCCCATTCAGTCTTCAATACTGCGCTCCACAAAGAGTTGACGATGGAAGAAACCGACACAAAAGAAAGTCTTGATCACGTTAGAAATTACAGTGGACTGTCGTAGTTTTTTGTCTGCGGTATGAGTGTCAAACAAGGCATGGCCCTGCGTCTATCAGCAGGCTGTGTTGGGCGGGTCATGAATGCGAAATGCCAGAAGTCTATTTCGACACACTCGAGCTCTTCGTGAAATAAGTTTACTGCGAAATAGCTTCGGGAAGGTAAGAAGCATCGTGCTGCACGCTTCTTTGGGCACGGAGTGTTGTGCTGCAGCTGCCAGAGGACATGGGGATGGTGGGGGGGAGGGATGTTTGGGGGGGGGGGGGGGGGGGGCGGGCGACGATGGGGGGATGGAAGGAGGAGGGAGGGCAGCAACGGCGGCAGAACTCCTAAGTTTTTTGTCGTGCGTGTTGGCTTCCCCTCGTCTTCCTTGTGGAACCTTTCTTCTCGCCATAAGGCCGGCCGTATCGGAGGGTGGCCAATTAGTAAGACGATTTGGAACAAATTTTGCATTCATTTCTACGATGCCGCCTCTGTCTGTCCGTCTCTCTCTCCCTCCCTCCCTCCCTCCCTCTCTCTCTCTCTCTCTCTCTCTCTCTCTCTCTCTCTCTCTCTCTCTCTCTCTCTCTCTTGGAAAAAGTGAAAGAAGAGAAAATAATGAAGTCTATTGTTTAACTTATGTTTCCTTTGTATAAGCAGCACATTATCAGAGCGAGAGTGTCAGTACACCACACATTAGAACATAAACACACAACCCAGACACTTTGTATCAAACGTAAAAACACTAAAATCAGAAAAAAAAATGTCCATTTGTAAAGAACATACAGACTATGCATGGAGTGAAAGAGACTGGTTGGAGGAAAAAAAAAAAAAGCTAGTAGTGGAAATTTTTTTTTTTTTTTTTTTTTTTTCGATTTTTGTTTTTTTTGGCAGATGAAGAGGACAGTGTGAAGCACCAAAAAATGAAGAGGTGGATTTTGGCATTAGGAAAAAAAAAAAAAAAAAAAAAAAAAAAAATCACCGCCTTAGGTGCTCCAGTGATCCGTTTAACTGATGCCACAAAAAAAAAAAAAAAAAAAAAAAAGGGTTGGTGTAACCAGGTCCCCGGAACCATTAGAAGTCAGTTCCAGATTAATCTAGGACTCAATGGTACTAAGACTGATTGGAATCAGCTTTTGTTTGTTTCTTTGTTTTTCTTTTGTTGTGTTTGTGTGTGTGTGTGTGTGTGTGTGTGTGTGTGTGTGTGTGTGTGTGTGTGTGGTGTGTGTGTGTGTGTTTTGAAAAGGGAATTCATTATGTCCCAGTACCATTGTGTATGGAACTTGGACGAACTGAAATCAACCTCAATCACAGATGTTCCGTAAGATCCAGGTCCTTCCGGCTCAAGTTCCAGCAGGGGCCGGCTAAGTCCGGTCCCATTAGATATCCCAGTTCCAACAGTGTCCATTATTAATAACACCTAGTTCCAGTCGGTCCCTATTCTAACAGGGCCCGCTACCAATAAGGTCCAGTCCCATCAGGTCACACTTACAATGTGGCCTGCTACCATTAAGGTCTAGTCGTCTTATTAGGTACCCACTCATCTGATGAGCAGAAGAGATAGAAACAGAGAGTGACACACACACACAGATTAATGAGAAGGAGGAAGTTGAGGGTGGCTGTGGTGGGCTGGGGTAGGGGTGGTTGTGGGGGGGGTGAGATGGCGGTGTGGGTGGGGCTGGGCTGGGTAGGGGTGGTTGTGGTGGGGTGGGTTGGCGGTGTGGGTGGGGCTGGGGTAGGGGTGGTTGTGGTGGGATGGGATGGCGGTGTGGGTGGGGCTGGGGTAGAGGTGGTTGTGGTGGGGTGGGATGGCGGTGTGGGTGGGGCTGGGCTGGGGTAGGGGTGGTTTGTGGTGGGATGGGTTGGCGGTGTGGGTGGGGCTGGGGTAGGGTGGTGGGGTTGGTGGTGGTGGGGTGGGATGGCGGTGTGGGTGGGGCTGGGGTAGGGGTGGTTTGTGGTGGGATGGGATGGGGTGTGGGTGGGGCTGGGGTAGAGGTGGTTGTGGTGGGGGTTGGGATGGCGGTGTGGTGGGGCTGGGCTGGGGTAGGGGTGGTTGTGGTGGGATGGGTGGCGGTGTGGGGGGGGCTGGGTAGGGGGTGGTGGTGGTGGTGGGATGGGATGGCGGTGTGGGGTGGGGCTGGGTGGTAGGGTGGGTGGGTGTGGGTGGGGTGGGATGGGTGGTGTGGGTGGGGCTAGGGGTAGGGTGGTTGTGGTGGGGTGGGATGGCGGTGTGGGTGGGGCTGGGGTAGGGGTGGTTGTTGTAACTTTCTCTCTCTCTCCCCGCTCTCTCCCTTCATTATTGTAATTGTCTCCTCTCTATTCTCTCCTCTCCCTCTCGTCTCTCCTCTCCAGTCTCTCCCTCTCTCTCTCTCCGTCCTCCTCATCTCTCCCCCTCTCTCTCTCTCTCTCCTCCTCCTCTCTCCCTCTCTGCTCCGTCTCCTCACCTCTCTCTCTCTCCTCCCTCTCTCCCCGTCTCATCTCCTCTCCAAAATATTACGTCTCTTCCCTCTCCTCTCCTCTGCTCAATATTTGTGAAACGCTCGCTCGCACTCCTCGCCCCAATTGTACCTCTCGCTCCCGTCCCTCTGCTCCCTCCTCTTGTCTTTTCCTTCTCTTTCGCTTCTCCAAAAATTAGTACGTCTCTCTCTCCCTCAATTATTGTAAATTGTCTCTCTCCTCTAGTCTTCTCCTCTATATTCTCTCTCTCATTCCCCTTCTCTTTCTCTCTCGTTCCTCTCATTTCTCTCTCCTTCCCGCTCCCCCCCCTCCCTCCCCTATTCTCTCTCTCCTCCCTCCTCCCCTCTCTCTCTCTCTCCTTCACTCCCGCTCTCCAATTATTTCTCAGTTCTTCGCCTCTCTCTCTCTATTCTCACATTTATTCTTGTCTCTGGTCTCTCCTCTGTCCTATCCGCCATTTCTCTCTCCTCTCCTCTCCTATTCTCTCATTTCTCTCTCCTCTCGATCTCCTTCCTCCCCATCTCCCCTCTCTCTCCTCTCTTCTCTCCTAATTCTCGGGCGGTCTCTCATTACCTCTCTCTCCCCCCCTATTTATTCCTCTCCCTCTCTTCCACTCTCTCGCTCTCTCCTCATTCCTCGCTGTCTCTCTCTATTCTCCCTCTCCCTCCCTCGTCCTCATTCGCTCTCTCCTCTCTCTCCCTCCCCCTTCTCCTCCCCTCTTCCTCCTTCTCCTCGTCGCTAAAATTCGCGCCACTCTCTCCCTCATTCCTCTCCTCTCTCTCTAGTTATTTACTATTCTCTCCTCTTTCTCCTCATTCTCTTCTCTCTCTCTCTTCTCCTCTCTACCTATTCCTCCC
This sequence comes from Conus betulinus, assembly GCA_016801955.1. Classification (NCBI taxonomy): domain Eukaryota; kingdom Metazoa; phylum Mollusca; class Gastropoda; order Neogastropoda; family Conidae; genus Conus; species Conus betulinus. Next base: position 106,804 of record JADBJO010005656.1, on the reverse strand, counting down.
TCGCTCCCTCTTTCTATTATCTCCTTCTATTCTCTCCTCTCCTTAATCCCTCCCTCCAACCTCTTCTCTCTCTCTCCCAGTTCTCTCCTTCTCTCGCTCCTCCCGTCTCTCGCTATTCTCGCCTAATTTTCTCGTCCTCCCTCGTCCCTCTCCTCTCTCGCTCTTCTCTCTCTCCATCTCTCCCTCTCTCCTCACTCTGCCTCTCTCTTCCCGCTCTCTCCGTCTCTCTCTCTGTCCCATCCTCATCTCTCTCTCTCATTTGTGTGTCCCTTATAATGGTAAGGGCCAATAATCTCCTCACAAAACTAGATCAGCGAGCCCCCGAAGCCCACCCCCTCGACCCCCTAGTTGCCAGTGGCCCTGGGGCTCTGATTTCTCAGTAACACATTGTGCTTGGCTTCCACTGCCCCGGTAACTAGCGTGAATGTATTTCGGGCAACATATTCTGCGCTAATAATTTCCTCTATTCTGTCAGTCCTGTGTCTGTCTTTCGTCTGTCTGTCTTCTGTCTGTCTGTCCTGTCTTGCCTCTCTCTCCTCCAAACACAGGACATCAATGCTCTGTCTGTATGTCTGTTCGTGCTCTTCCTTCGGTCTCTTTCGTTCTCTCTACGCTCTCTCTTCTCTCCCCTCTCTCTCTCTCTCCCCCGCCCTCCTCCTCCGCGGCGTCCTCTCTCTCTCCTCCCGCCCTCCTCTTTCTCTCTCTCCTTCTCTCCTCTCCTCCGTGTCTCCTTCCTCTCTCTCCGTCTCTCCTCCGTCTGCTCTTCTCCGGTATGTCTTTCGCGGGGTTCTTCTCTCGCCCCCCCCTCCCCCCCCGGTTCCGGTTTGCGTCGGTTTCGTTTCGTCTCTCCTCCCTCGGTTTCGTCGTCTCTCGTTCCCTCTTGTTTCAGTCTCTCCGCGTCTCTCCTCTCCTCTCTTCTCGTCTCTCCCTCCCTCATCTCCCTCCCCTCTCCTCCCTCTCCCCTCCTTCCATCGCTCTCTCCTCTCCTCCTCTCCCGTTCCTCGTTCGATACGTTCGTGGTCGCCTCTGTTCGTGTGGTTGATCGTCTCCTCTTCCTCTCACTCCTGTTTCGTGGCTGTTTCGTTGTTCGTCTCTTTCGTCTCCTTCTCTCCTCTCTCCCCTCTCGTCCTCCTATCTCTTCGCCTCCTTCTCCTCCTGTCTTCCCTCCCTTCTCTTCCTCGTCCCTTCCCGTCGTCTCTCTCCTCTCACTCCCCTCCTCCGGTGGGTCTGTTCGCCTGTTCTGTCTGTTCGTGTCTCTCATCCTCTCTTCCGTCTCTTTCCCCTCTGTTTCGTCTCGTCTGGTTTCGTTACTCTCTCTCCCCCTCTCGTCTTCCTCCGAAGTCATCTCTCCTCTCTCCCCTCTTCTCTCTCTCTCTCTCTCTCAATCTCCAAAACAAACCCCACACACACAAAATGAAATTCTTTCCTTAGGTCTGTCCCTGGTCTGTCCTCCCTGTCTGTCTGTCTGTCCTGTCGTCCGTCTGTCTGTCTGTCTGTCTGTCCCCCGCTCTCTGGTGTCTGTCTGTCCTTTCTGTCGTCCTCCTCATCTCTCCCTCCTCTCTCGTCCCACCCTCTTCCAAAACGAAAACAGAAAAATGAAAGTCCTGCCTGGGGTCGATGTCTGTCCTGTGTTTGGTCTGTCTTTCGTACTCCTGCAAACCTACACGTTTACTCTCTCTCTCTCTCTCCGCCTCCGCATCTCTCTCTCCCAGCCGCCCTTTACTCTCTTAACTCTCCATCACTCGCTCGCATCTCCCCTCTCTCTCTCCTCCTCTCCTTCTCCCCTCTCTCAATCTGACCGCGCCGGCCCCGCGCGGCGCGCAGCGCGCTACACAACACCACAACACACTAACACACACACACACCACCCACCGCACGCACTCACCCACACCCCACACACACACACGACACACAACACACACACACACACACACACACACACACACTCACCCACGGTCACACGCACAAATGAACAACACACACACACAAAGTGTGACACACACACACACACACAACCACACACACTCTCTGCTCTCTGCTCATGCGCTCTTCGCGCTCTGTCTCTCCCAGTTCGTGCAATTCACATACTTCTTTCTACATTATTCACATACTCTAACTTCTCAACTCATTCCTACCTTTTATCCTCTATTTACCTATCTCCCTCTCTCTACTCTCCAATCCTATCACATCAAAATGTGGTTTTGTTCGTTCGTTTTCTTTGTTATAATTTGTCCTCGCAGCCAATTTTTAATGACAACAAATAAAACCACACAAAACGAAAGAACGCATAAACCTGGCGCGCAAAATGATGAAAAACTAAATGAGTTTAAATAGCCAAGGACCGTTACTCTGGGCTGCGGGATAGAAACCCTGACTGGAAGACGACGAAGAAATCAGAAATGCGTGCCAGTGCAAGAAACGCAGGAAACTGAACAAAGACTACTCCTCACACTGGCTGTCCACTTTTCTCTTTCGTGACTGGGACGGGAACGGTGGGTGCCAGCCATCATCAGGGGGCGCCAAGAGGCAGATCAGAATGGATGCAAAGAAGAGGTGCAGGATTGCCGCCTGCCATGCCGTCCAACTTCCCCCCCCACCCCCCCCCTTTTTTTTTCTTCAGAGTTGTGATACTTTTAAAACATTTGGTCGCCAAAATTTTGGGGAAGGTGAGTCTGCATGATGGAATTTCTTGCCTTAAGTGTCTTTCATCTTTGCCAGCAGTCGTGCTCTGTGAATACGTCTGCAGCTGATCAAAGGTAATGGGTAATGATAATGACAGTTTTCGGTAGCAATCGTCGTCATCGTCATCATCATCATCATCATCATCATCCTCATCATCATCGTCGTCTCGTCGTCGTCGTCGTCAGTCATCATCATCATCATCATCATCATCATCATCATCATCATCATCGTCGTCGTCGTCGTCGGTCGTCGTCGTCGGTCGTCGGTCGTCGTCTCATCATCATCATCATCATCATCATCTCATCGTCTCATTGACATCATCATCATCATCATCATCATCATCATCATCATTATCGTCGTCGTCGTCGTCATCATCATCATCATCATCATCATCATCATCATCATCATCATTCATCATCATCATTATCGTCGTCGTCGTCATCATCATCATCATCATCATCATCATCATCATCATCATCATCATCATCATCGTTATCGTCCATCACCAGCATTCATCATCATAATGACACCACCTTCACCACCACCACCACTACCACCACCACCACCCCTACTACTACTACTACTACTACTAGCTAGCAGCACAGCAGCAGCAGCAGCAGCAGCATAGTAGTAGTAGTAGTAGTACCAAAGAAGAAAAAGAAATAGAAGAAGAATGGTAGTAACGATTAACAATAAACAATAATGATGATGATGATGATGATGATGATGATGATGATAATACGATTGATAATACTGATGAAGTGAAGATGAAGACGACGACAATGACGACGACAACACCACTAACAATAATGAGTATAATTATAACAACAAGAACAACAAGAACAAGAACAACAACAACAACAACAGCAAGGATAATAACCAGAACAGTTTTTCTGCCCCTGTTTTTTTTTTTCTCATGGACACTCCCCCCGCTCTGAGATGGCGACCGGGGTCAACTCCGTTATCGTCCACATGAATCGAACCGCCGGCAGGCACCATCCGCCAGTTTTCTGTCCTGTGCTTGCTCCCTGTCACCGACGACAACTCCTTTCCCGCCGGCATGAGCGCTCTGGTCGTGAGGTTTGATGGGACCTGGGGTACGACCGGTCGTTGCCGCCAGTCCAAAGGGTTAGAATGGCTCAGGGCAGCGTCATTTCCTCTGGAGTTGTCTTCTCTTGACACGGGGCAATGGGACTACTGTCTACAGCCAGGTGGACAGGCGGGTCACTGTCTTCAGGTTTCACTGTCAGTCCCAACAAGGTGATGTGTCAGACAGGGGGTGTTCATCTTTGGTGGGCGGGGGAGAGGGGAATGGGGAGGAGTGGAGAAAGAGAGAGATAGGGAGGGATGGAGGGAAAAGAGAGGGAGGCAAGGAGAGAGAGAGAGAGAGAGAGAGAGAGAGGGAAAGAGAGGGAGGGAGAGAGAGTGGGAGGATGGGGGGGGGGAGGTGGAGACAGAGGAGAAAGAGGCGAGAGAGAGAAGAAACAGAAAAAAAGGGCACGGATGGGAGAGAGAGAGAGAGAGAGAGGAGAGAGAGAGAGAGAGAGAGAGAGAGAGCCAGAGCCAGAGCCAGAAAAAAGAACAGAGAGAACTCAGATGGTTTATTCGTGTAAGGGATATTGCCCCTTATGAAGGGGATATTAAGAACATAAAGCAGTATATGAATTTTACAGAACACGAGAGAGAGAGAGAGAGAGAGATAGCGAGAGAGAGAGAGAGAGAGAGAGAGAGAGAGAGAGAGAGAGAGAGCCCTTCAGCCAATATCTAATGTTTTCCATCAATGTACTAATTTTCAAATAACAGCTGTTTATGTCGCCATAAACATATTGATTAGAGAGAGAGAGAGAGAGAGAGAGAGAGAGGGAGAGAGAGGAGAGAGAGAGAGAGAGAGAGATTCAGATGACTTATTCATTTAGGCCTCAGCCCCTAATGAAGGGTTGTGTGAAGAAGATATAAAACAAAACAGTTATAAACAATTATATGATGCGGATCAAAAGGAAATCGTCGTCACATATTTTTCTTTCGGGTTAAGGCTTTGTTAAAGAGAGAGAGAGTGAGAGAGAGAGAGAGAGAGAGAGAGAGGAGAGGAGAGAGGGAGAGAGAGAGAGAGAGAGAGAGAAAGAGAGAGAGACGGGAGCGTGTCATTGGTCCCAAGGTTCATTGGTCCCAAGGTTCATTGGTCCCAAGGTTTGCTGGTCCCAAGGTCCGTTGGTCCCCAGGTTCATTGGTGCCAAGGTTTGTTGGTCCCAAGTTTTGTTGGTCCCAAGGTTCATTGATCCCAAGGTTCGTTGGTCCCAAGGTCCGTTGGTCCCAAGGTTCATTGGTCCCAAGGTTCGTTGGTCCCAAGGTTCATTGGTCCCAAGGTTCGTTGGTCCTAAGGTTCATTGGTCCCAAGGTTCGTTGGTCCCAAGGTTCGTTTGTCCCAAGGTTCGTTGGTCCCTAGGTTCGTAGGTCCCAAGGTTTGTTGGTCCTAAGATTCATTGGTCCCAAGGTTCGTTGGTTTCTAGGTTCGTTGGGTCCCAAGGTCCGTTGGTCCCAAGGTTCGTTGGTCCCAAGGTTCGTTGGTCCCAAGGTCCGTTATATATTTCACAGATTTATATGGACCTTGGGACCAAATGACCTTGGGACCAACGGACCTTTGGACCAATGGACCTTGGGACCAATGACCCTGGGACCAATGACCTTGGGACCAACGGACCTTGGGACCAACGGACCTTGGGACCAATGACCTTGGCACAAATGGCATGACCCCCGTGCAACACGTGATAGCATCACCGTGTTCTGTCTCTGGTGATGTACACGTGGTGGGTGACCAGTTCGTTGTCGAGTTTCAGCCACCTGTTGTGGTTGTCCAGCCCAGCTTTGGAATGATGGCCGTGGCTGAGCGGTCAGTCATCAGGACTTTGTTCTTTCCTGCCACTACGTTCACTTCTCTGCGTGACAGGCTGATAGCCTGCCTCCAATGGCAGTTGGGGTCAATCGCACACCGTCATGGCTTCCCCCAGTCTGTTGAGGTCATGTCGCTAACCGGTTGTCTTGATGCTTCCTCTGCAGACATCCTCGAAGCTCAGTATGTCTTTGATGTAGTATAATCTTCAATGACAAATCTTAGAATCCATATACATCCACTTACACACGCTTTGTTGAAGAGCGTAGAGACAGAAAACGAACAGGCACGACCAAACATTGCCTTGCAGGTGAAGGCAAATGTGAACGAAACCGAACATCCATGCGAATGTGCTTGTACAGTGAAATTTAAAGCGAGAGAGACGTGATGGAGTCAGTAGTAATGCCAGGTACATCGTCAGTAATGTGCAGAGATAACATTTCAATTTTTGTTATCCATGGAGGCAATCTTTCAGAGCTCTCGCGCCTGAGGGAAGCCTCTGGTGAAAAGCCGTCATTAGCATTCACGGACAGATGCATTCCTACGTTGGATATGTCAACTTCTGATTGAAATTATTCAATAACCATATGTGAAATGACCACAGCCTGCGAAGCAGAGGGGCGAATCACACCGTAGTTCTGTTGCTGGACATACCTCGTCCAAACATCACGTCAGGACGATGTCCAGTCCTCCTCATTCTGGTCAAAAGACGAATTGTATTGTCTTTTTCCTTCTCCTTCCAGTCAAAAGACGAATTGTACTGACGGTTAATACTTTAACTTATGTGCTGTTCGTAGACTGCACAGAGCTTGTTGGTATTGCTGTTATACTGAACATGTAGAAATACAGCTTCAGTGCAAAGAGAAGGTGCTACCTTTATGCATTAAAAAAGAAAAAAAAAAACCGACGTTTTTCGGGCATAAAAATTATCCATCATACCGACCGACAATATTCAGGAATTCATAAAGTGACCGACAATATTCAGGGATCCATATAGGGACCGACAATATTCAGGAATTCATATAGTGACCGACAATATTCAGGAATTCATATAGGGACCGACAATATCAGGAATGCATGTAGTGGCCGACAATATCCAGGAATTCATATAGTGACCGACAATATTCAGGAATTCATATAGGGACCGACAATATTCAGGAATGCATATAGTGGCCGACAATATCCAGGAATTCATACAGGGACCGACAATATTCAGGAATGCATATAGTGGCCGA
>JADBJO010005656.1:72500-82500 GCA_016801955.1 Conus betulinus | reverse complement strand
TGCAGTGCAGTGCAGAGGTTTGGTGAGCCTGTGCGGTGTATTGCAGTGCAGTGCAGAGGTTTGGTGAGCCTGTGCGGTGTATTGCAGTGCAGTGCAGAGGTTTGGTGAGCCTGCGCTGTGTATTGCAGTGCAGTGCAGAGGTTTGGTGAGCCTGCGCTGTGTATTGCAGTGCAGTGCAGAGGTTTGGTGAGCCTGTGCGGTGTATTGCAGTGCAGAGGTTTGGTGAGCCTGTGCGGTGTATTGCAGTGCAGTGCAGAGGTTTGGTGAGCCTGTGCGGTGTATTGCAGTGCAGAGGTTTGGTGAGCCTGTGCGGTGTATTGCAGTGCAGAGGTTTGGTGAGCCTGTGCGGTGTATTGCAGTGCAGAGGTTTGGTGAGCCTGTGCGGTGTATTGCAGTGCAGAGGTTTGGTGAGCCTGTGCATTGTATTGCAGTGCAGAGGTTTGGTGAGCCTGTGCATTGTATTGCAGTGCAGAGGTTTGGTGAGCCTGTGCATTGTATTGCAGTGCAGAGGTTTGGTGAGCCTGTGCGTTGTATTCCAGTGCAGTGCAAGCCGTAGCAAAGTGAACCCACACCATGCAATGCATTGCTATGGTGGACTTCCACAATGCTTGCACCATGCTATAAAATCTATAATGCAGCATAATTTTGTCGTGAGCAGAGCGTACAAAATGCTATGCATTAAAATACACTGTGCATTACAATACATAGTTTAGTGATTTATGCAATGCCATACAATAGGTGAGCTTACGCAAATCAATGCAATGTTATCGTTAGGTGAAGCAATTCAATCGAGTACAATGCACAGTTAAGACAGTTTATATAAAGCATGGTATAAAGATCCATACGGATATGAATATACATAAGTGCTGTGCATTACAATAATTCCAAGAGTCACATGAACCTATGCAACATATGCACTGCAGTGCACATGAACCTGTACAACACATGCACTGTAGTGCACATGAACCTGTACAACACATGCACTGTAGTGCACATGAACCTATGCAACACACGCACTGTAGTGCACATGAACCTGTGCAACACGTGCACTATAGTGCACATGAACCTATGCAACCCATGCACTGTAGTGCACATGAACCTATGCAACACATGCACTGTAGTGCAGTTTTGTGAGCCTATACAATACACTGCATTGCATTTCATGATTAAACTTCAATCCAGTGTACGGTTATTGAGCACGTATCATGTAACGTAATACAACAGGTACACAGATGAGCCAATACAGTAGTATGCAAACAGTGTTACGCTGTGCAGTTTAAATACTGGGATGTTTCACACAGGGACCCCGTGACTGTAACTTGTTTTCTCTCTTTTTTTTGCTGTCCTCGGTCCTTTCTCTTCCGTGTGGCCTCCCCTTCCGGCTGAAACCGTTAACCCTTTTTTCTCTAGGGAACTGTTGAAAGAGGGAGACGAAGAGGAGGACAGATAACTGAAACAAACAAAAAAACAAACAGCAGACTGACAACATGGCGGAGTAGACAGAGGAAACATTCACAGAGACCCAGACTTTGGTACACAGTGCGGACAGACTGAGAGACAGAACTGGAACTGGAGACAGAACTGAAGACAGAACTGGAGACAGAACTGAAGACAGGACTGGAGACAGAACTGGAGACAGAACTGGAGAACCTGGTGAACTGTTCTGTAGTGTGGTGCCCCAGTGACTGCCCACAGAGTTAAAGAAGGAGGAAGAGGAGGAGGAGGAGGCTCGGAATCAAACCCATGACCGTCCTGTGGGCGAGTCCGCGCGAACCACCCACTGCATCAGAGCGGCTGTTTGATTATATTGTCAATTTGTTCATTGCTGAGTCTTGTCTCCCATTCTCATCAACTGTCAACTTCGTCTCAGAGCCTCGGAGTCTTCGCGACACAGGTTAAAGACGGAAAGAAAATAGTTACAAGTTGTAAACGAGCGACTTTTTAAGTGGGCAAATGGCAGTCAGCCTACGCTGTCTCTGCGTCTTTCTCAAATGGTAGGATATGAAACGGCAAAGTGACCAGCTGATTCTGAACTTTCAAAAGGGGGGAATACCGTGAGACAAAGGAAAAAGAACTCCCCTAACATTGCCTGGCTTCCAAGACTCCAAGAAAGAGAGCTGACAGTTGGAGAGGATGGTTGGTGGTTGTCGACAGGACCCTTCTTCACAAAGACAGAGCGTGGAAGTAGCCTCCTTTCTGAAGCTAAACTGGGGGTGAAGAATTGCACTGTGACAGAGGGAGAAAACCTACCGGCAGGAATTATTCTCACAATGTTTACAGAATGAAGTTTTTTCTTGACACTCAAATTGTTCTCTCTCTCTCTCTCTCTCTCTCTCTCTCTCTCTCTCTCTCTCTCTCTCTCTCTCTCTCTCTCTCTCTCTCTCTCTCTCTCGATTGTTCTCTCTCTCTCTCTCTCTCAATTTATTACATGGACAAAAAAAAATGTAATTTTACAACCTACATTGCGTTACACATCTTAGATTCCACTGCTTATCATTAGTACATGAAATGAATGATCTCTACATGTGCATTGGCTTGTGGCCTGACATTGAAACATATTATAATTGCCATTGTTATTGTCATTATTACTGTCATTGTTTATTATCATGGGTTTTTTTGTGAATTGTGAATTAACTTCAACGCGGTGACAGCACTGGTATGGCCCTTTTGCGGTCGGCGGCTGGGCCATAAGCAACATTACCATATCTCTCTCTCTCTCTCTCTCTCTCTCTCTCTCTCTCTCTCTGTTGCAGATACTATCAATGTCAGAGGCAGAGACCTGGGTACTGGGTATTCTTCAGTGCCTGCCTCTACTGTACGAGGTGTGTCGTCAGGCTGACGTCACTGCCGTCAAAACCATCCGCTTCAGTATGGCGCAGGCCTCCAGACTCCTGAAAACCGACCCCAAGGTCAAGGTCAGTTACGCTATCACACTTGATTCACGTCGATTCTATTTCATTTCGTCGGTGCTTAGCTTATCGTGCCATGTCTCACTTCCAAGGAATGCAGTGCTGCTCTTTCATAAACAGCCAAAGCCTGGCTTGACCCGTTACAACGCCAGTACCGACTCACAGTCCGAGGAAGCTTTTTGCGTCATGGTCTTCAGGAGACCACCCGGCAGAAGAGACACTGCGCTGTCGCTGGATCTCTTTGATGGTGTTCAGTGGTGCCTGTTCTGATATCAGATACGAGAGATATTAACTCATAAAGCAGGTGTCGGGGAACGGTGGAGGTGGGAGGGCAACGCAGTGTGCGTGCGTGTGTTTGTGTGGAAGATGGGCGGGAGGAGACACTATGCTTGTATCTTATTTGAGGATGCATTGTACTGATGCTAAAGCAACGCGCAGAGAATGCACGTGTCACAGAACAACAGAAGAAACACGCCTGTTAATTTGAAGAAACTATGCAACGCGTTAAAAAATTAAAGCAACAACAACAACAACAACAACAACAACAACAAAAACCCACAGCACGCCCAGTGTTATTTCTGGGTCACCTCAACGAGGTTAAGTGACGCATGACCTGATTCGGCTCACGTTGTACACCACCTGTAACACCTCCATGGACCTCGGTCGCGCTCACGAGCCAGACCAGCTGAGCTGAAGATCTTCTGCCTTTGGATTTCCTTTGCCTGGTAGGGGCTGTTGAATTGAGGCTGATGAGTTCTTTGACAATGTCCTTCCACCTGTTGGGGTTCAGTGTCAGCCTCTGACAGATGGTGAAGGACCGTTCTGTCCTCTCCCTGATGTTCTCTTCCCATCTCTCCTTCCCGGCACTTCTTCTTTCTTTCCTGCAATGATGTGCCCTGTAGAGCGACTTTTACCAGGAAGGCTGATCTTGAAATGTGCTCGAACCCATTTTAAGCATCTCACTCTCATGACAAGGCTATTCTCATTTGTGAATGAGAACATTGTACAAACTGTTCGAACTTTTGCGGTTATATCTCATTCCCAGTTGGCTTTGTCTGTGGATTTCGGCAGTTTCAGTTTCATCAAGGAGGTGTCACAACGTACGGACTAGTCCATATAGGCAACACCCATCTCCGCTAGCTTTCGAGACCACGCTGTGCATGATTTACTGCTGATGCATAGATGAATTCATGACTAAGATGAGAAAATTTAAGAAGAGGGCATCATGTTTACAACTTAGCAGATATCTGACCTACTCATGACCCCACGCGCTGGTCAGACCTTGGGTACCTATCTAACATTGGCTGTGCTATTATAATCATTGTGTGGTGTGTGTGTGTGTATGTGTGTGTGTGTGTGTGTGTGTGTGTGTGTGTGTGTGTGTGTGTGTGTGTGTGTGTGTGTGTGTGTGTGTGTGTGTGTGTGTGTGTGTGTGTGTGTGTGTGTGTGTGTGTGTGTGTGTGTGTGTGTGCGCGCGCGCACTTGCGTGCTTGCGTGCGTGCGTTCGTGAGTGCGTGTGTGCGTGCGTGTGTGTGTGTGTGTGTGTGTGTGTGTGTGCGTGCGTGCGTGCGTGCGTGCGTGCGTGCGTGCGTGCGTGCGTGCGTGCGTGCGTGCGTGCGTGTGTGTGTGTGTGTGTGTGTGTGTGTGTGTGTGTGTGTGTGTGTGTGTGTATAACTACAGTGTGTCTGCCCAGGTCTAACATGCGTAAAGAATTTCGAAGACGCCCCATTTCTGTGGTTTGTCTGGGTGTTATCCCGTGTCATTCTCTGTAGAGTTATTGATCAATACCGGGGACTTGTCCACAGTCACGAGGATAGAGGGAAACTGAGATGGAATAGACACGACGACTAAGCTTCTGTGAAGACCATTCCGGTTCCAGACCGTGTATCTGGCGTGTTTCTTTTTTTTTTTTTTTTTTTTTTTTTTTTTTTTTAATATTTCCTCCTTTTGTAGTGTATCTTAGTTTCAACGAGTTTCTAAAGATGCAAACCTGTCCATCATTTTAGAAACCGTAAAATACTGCCAAGAGTCGCATATTCAATTCGTTTAATTAAATTATGTCGCACCTATATATCCCATGGCATATTTAACTCTGTACCACTGTCCTCGATTAAAGATACAACGGTATGTCTTTTATATCGCTTGCATCACTACCATCCTTCCAGGAGTCCATAATGCAGTGTTGCAGTGACTGTAATGCATAACCCAAATGTACGTACCTGGTTTTGTTTTTATCTTTTTATTTCATGGGCGAACTGTCTCTATCTGTTTCACGTTTCTGTCCATGTTCTTTTTTTGCACACACACACATGTGTCTTCGGTTTGTATTTCAAGTTGCAAAGTGAGACGATTGCAGGCGGAAACCTAAACAAGTTTATGAGGCTCCGCCGAAAAACGTAAACACACGAATCACAGGACAAAACACGACGCGTTTCGACCTTTTTTAAAGGTCCTCTTCATCCAATTGGGCGCAAGATGGACGTGGCATGTGTGTGTGTGTGTGTGTGGGGGGGGGGGGGGGGGGGGGGGGGGTGCGTGCGTGCGTGCATGCGTGTGTATGTGTGTGCGTGCATGCGCGTGCGTGCTTGCGCTTGCGTGCGCGCGCATGCGCCGAACTGGATGAAGATAAGTGATTGCTCATTCAGTTTCGTTGTTCTGAGTGTTGTGTGTCTTGTCTTGCCTGAAGAAGACCTAAATGGTCGAAACGCGTCGTGTTTAGTCGTGTGATTCGTTTGTCCACGTTTTTCAGCGGAGCTTTATAAATAAATTTTTGACATGGTATGATTGACATGTATTTGAAGGTCATCCACCTGGTGCGTGACCCTCGGGCAACTCTGCGCTCCCAGAGGAGTGTGGGTGAGTTCACCACACACAACTTTAACGAGACGTCCGGCGTCATCCGACGCTTCTGCCAACGCGTCGTCATGGACCTGGAGCAGGCCGCGGCGATGAAGACTCAGTTTCCCGGTCGACTCCTCAGCATCCGTTACGAGGACCTGGCCATGGAACCCTTGCGCTTCGCCGAGAAGGTTCTGGCCTTTGCCGGGCTGGCCATGGATGAGACGTTTCGTCACTACCTGTGGAACATCACGTCTGCTGGACTGCCCAACTCCTGCGCCATCTGCACCACCCGGACCAGCTCTAGGGCCCACGGCCTTGGCCTGGAGGACCAAGCTCAGCTTCTTCTTGTCCCGCATGGTGGACCGAAGCTGTGGCAGGTGTACCACAGGATGGGTTACTTGCCCTTGTCGAAGAGGGAGACGTTGACTGATCTTAAGGTGCCTGCTTTTGTGGACTCTGCCAAGGTTTCTGGGTTGTGGGTTGTTTGAATGGATGAACGTATTGTCAGTGCTCCCTTTAGTAGAAGTTTCCCGATGACTGGGTGCCTCACACACACACACACACAGAGAGAGAGAGAGAGAGAGAGAGAGAGAGAGAGAGAGAGAGAGAGAGAGAGAGACTACTAGCCAGCCTTTGTCCATTCAGCAATAACAATCTACGTGCATATTATATACATATACATATATATATATATATATATATATATATATATATATATATATATATATAATATATATATATATATATATATGGATGACACGTTACACATAGTATGCACCCTCAGTGAGAAATGGAAAGAATGAAGGAAGTAAGGAAAATGAGTGATCGATATTGAACGATAATGACTGGATGACACGGGAAACGACCGAATGAAGCGCCAGCTGGCAGCTCTTCAGTCGGCACTACCCAGGTAGGCAGCCCCTTGTGTAAACGAGTGTTGATTGTAAAGCACTTAGAGCTTGGTCTCTAGCCGAGAATAGGCGCTATATACGTATTCATTATTATTATTATTATTATTGTTATTATTATTATTATTATTATTATATCTCAGAAACACATTCACTCGGTCTCTTCCCCCCCCCCCCACCCCACCCCCACCCACCTTTCAATTCTACTTTGCCTCTTCCCTCCTCTCTACGTCGCTCTACCACCAATTACGGATATACACACTTAATGTACATGTGCACTACTGTACGAATACATGCTTGCATGCACACAGACGCGTGCTCGCACAGGAGCGGGGCAATAGCATATCTTGAAAATTGTTTCCTAGCTGATTTGCTTATCCTCTATTTAATTGCTTTCAGTTCAGAGGAATAGACAGAGACAGAGAGAGGCAGGGGTGAATGGTAGGAGAGACAGGGGAAAAAACCGTCTAGAATTCAGGTTATTTCCCCTTTCTTCAGACGACACGACTCGACTCGACTCTACTTTGCTCTGCTGTACTCTACCCTACCTACCCTGCCCTACTCCACTCCACTCCACTCCATTCTGCTCTGCTCTACTGTGCTCTGCTCTGTTCTACGCTAAGCTGCTCTGCTCTGCTCTACTCTAGTCTGCTTTGCTGTGCTCTGCTTTGCGGTGCTCTCCTGTACTCTAGTCTGCTTTGCTCTGCTCTGCTCTAGTCTGCTTTGCTCTGCTCTGCTCTAGTCTGCTTTGCTCTGCTCTGCTCTGCTCTAGTCTGCTTTGCTCTGCTCTACTCTGCTTTGCTTTGCTCTGCTCTGCTCTACTCTAGTCTGCTCTACTCTACTCAGCTGCTGTGCTCTGCTCTACTCCGCTCCGCTCCTCTCTGCTCTGCTCTGCTCTGCTCTGCTCTGCTCTGCTGTGATGTGCTCTACTCTGCTTTGCTCAAGTCTGTTCTGCTGCGCCCAACTCTGCTGTGCTGTACTCTCATAACTCTGCTCTGCTGTGCTCTCCTTACTCTGCTCTGCTCTACTCTGCTGTGCTCTACTCTCCTCTGCTCTACTCTGCTCTACTCTCCTCTCCCTCTGCTCTATTCTGCTCTGCTCTGCTATGCTCTGCTGTGCTCTACTCTGCTGTGCTGTGCTCTGCTGTACTGCTCTGCTGTGCTGTACTCTGCTCTGCTCTTCTCTGCTGTGCTGTACTCTGCTTTGCTATGCTATTCTCTACTCTGCTCTGCTGTACTCTGCTATAGTCTGCTCTGCTCCAGTCTGCACTACTCTGCTCTGCTCTGCTCTACTCTGCCCTGCTCTACTCTGCTCTGCTCTAGTCTACTCTGCAACGCTCTACTCTGCTCTATTCTGCTGTGCTTTGCTCTACGTGCTCTGCTCTACTCTGCTGTGCTCTACTCTACTCTACAATGCTCTACTCTGCTCTATTCTTCTGTGCTTTGCTCTACGTGCTGTGCTGTACTCTGCTGTGCTCTACTCTACTCTACAGTGCTCTACTCTGCTCTATTCTGCTGTGCTTTGCTCTACGTGCTCTGATCTACTCTGCTCTGGTCTGGTCTGCTCTACTCTAGTCTACTCTGCAATGATCTACTCTGCTCTATTCTGCTGTGCTGTGCTTTGCTCTGCTCTACTCTACTCTGCTCTGCTCTGCTCTGTTCTGCTCTATTCTATTCT
This sequence comes from Conus betulinus, assembly GCA_016801955.1. Lineage (NCBI taxonomy): Eukaryota > Metazoa > Mollusca > Gastropoda > Neogastropoda > Conidae > Conus > Conus betulinus. Next base: position 74,165 of record JADBJO010005656.1, on the reverse strand, counting down.
GCTCTGCTCTATTCTGCTGTGCTTTGTTCTACTTTGCTCTGCTCTACTCTGCTCAGCTCTACTCTGCTCTACTCTGCTCAGCTCTACTCTGCTCTACTCTGCTCAGCTCTCTCTCTTCTACTCTGTTCTCTGCTCTGCTCTACAACGCTCTACAACGCTCTTCTCTGCTCTACTCTGCTCAGCTCTACTCTGCTCTACTCTGCGGTGCTCTACTATGCTCTACTCTGCTCAGCTCTACTCTGCTCTACTCTACTGCGCTCTCTTCTGCAGTGCTCTGCTCTGCTCTATTCTGCTGTGCTTTGCTCTACTTTGCTCTGCTCTGCTCTGCTAAGCTCTACTCTGCTGTGCTGTACTACTCTCTCTGCTCTGCTCAGCTCTACTCTACTACGCTCTATTCTGCTGTACTCTGCTGTACTCTACTCTGCTTTGCTCTACTCTGCTCTGCTCTACTCTGCTCCTCTCCTCTCCTCTCCGCTTCTCTACTGTAAGACAACGGGCTTTTTTTTTTTTGACGTCTAATCTGCACGTTTGCGCACACACCCATGATTACTCACTCTTGACTCTTCCAGCCAAAACCTGGGTTTCCTGGAGGTACCGAAGCGAAATTCAAAATCATTTATGCGTACACAATAAGTTCTGTAGTAAGATAGCCGTTGCATGTGAAGGAAGGAAGGTCTGAATGGTGTGAGAAAAAGCAACGAGTAGTTTTTAAAGCAGAGTTGCCGTGTACAAATAACATTTATAATTCTTATCATTTTAACTGGAGTTCCATGATATACAAAAGCTATATATTGTAATTTTGCTTTAATCAGAGTTGCACTATACAAATACTATGTATTATAATTTATTACCGTAACTAGAGTTGCAGGATACAAATAGTCTATTAATAATAATAATAATAATAATAATAATAATAATAATAATGATAATAATATAATAATAATAATAATGAAAGTTTATATGCGCCCCATCTCTGATGAGCTCAAAGCGCTTACAAAGTGTGAATAAAAGCATAAACTACAATGAACAGCTGTATTCGTGCCAAAGATAGAAAGAAAATAGAGGTAAACTTCATAAATATTAAGCAAGAAATAAACAAGTCACAAACATCTCACATAATTAAAATCACTCAATGACTTGATGAATATCTAATATACAAAATGCAAGCGTACGCATTATTATTCTTACTTTGACTTGAGTTGCATCATACGAATACTATCTATAATCACTATTTCTTAACGAGAGTTGCACTACACGAGAAAAAAAAAACACCCGAAGGTGCTGGGGAGGACCCAGAGAAGCACTGTCTTCACCTGCCTTTAGAGCAGTCCTGTACCACCCTTGGAGGATACTATCTATTAGAATACTATCTATTATCATCATTTCTTAACGAGAGTTGCACTACACGAATACTGTATTATCATTCATACTTTAATTTTTCTTCCACTACACATATACTATCTGTTATCATCATCACTTTAAATCAGAGTTGCAATAGATAGATACCTTTATCATTATTTTTCTAATTGAAGTTGCACTCTACAGATATTATCTATTATATTATTATTAGAACTTTACCTTGAGTTGCAGTATACAAATACTATCTATCATTAGTAGTACTTTAGAGTTGCACTGTACAAACACTATTGTCGTTATTTCTTTAAC
>JADBJO010005656.1:65000-67500 GCA_016801955.1 Conus betulinus | reverse complement strand
GCCATTTCCCAGGAATAGTCACATCCCATCTGTGTTTCAAACAAGCATCATTTAAATACTGTTCCTGTCGTTTTTTTTCCAAATCGCATTTGATAAAATACTATTAGCTTCAGAAACAGAAAGAGGTATATTAAAACGCTGAACCCTGATTTCCCAGAAGCTACCTCTTTTTGGCACATACATCAGCCATCTCATTACCCATACAGACTGGAATGGCCAGGAACCCACAATAACAATACATCTGAACCTCGTGTATCAAGCAGAGAATTAAGAAAAGAATTTCTTGTAAAATGTCAAGTCTATCTGACGATGATTGATGGTGTATAGCCATCAGTGCTCATTTTGAATCTGAAAGAATAAGTAATTTAGTGGGCAGAATACTCATGTCTTTAAAGAAATCTAAAGCCATCATGAGAACATATAACTCAGCGGTGAAAAGAGAACACCCCTTTGTTAGATGAAATCGTTTTCTGATATCCAAGCTGGGGGCAAAAAAAAGCGGCCCCCAAATTCAGAGGAGTCCAGGACTGAGCCATCAGTGTAAATGCGAGTACGAACACAATATTTTGTATTGATACGCTCTGCAGCCCTAGAAGCCAGAATGAGAGGGTTATCAGTCTTATTTAAATCTCCAATATGTAGATGATCTCAGCTCTTTCAGTAAACCAAGGTGGATGCGGATGACGAGGAACCTTGGCAATTTGATCAAACAATAGATCACAGTTCTGGATCAGTAGGCGTGTATATTCTAATAGAGAAGTATAACTTGTTTTCTTTATAATCTCTCTCGAGATATCGGTGTCCTCATCAAGTTCAGAGACAGCTGAGTTTGGAATGGACATCACCCTCACCATGAACGTGCAGGCACAGAGTCGTCTGTATTCATCAAGAGGCAATATCCCAGCTTCTTCTAGGTCATATCAACAGAAGCTCATCGCCATAACCCCAACGCTATTTTAACTGCCAAAAAGAACCAACACTGCACTGGTTAATTTATGGAACCCGACACGGAAGCCGTGAAAAAAGCTTCCTGTCCATAAGATGTGAGAGAACGAACTAAACCGGAGCCAACATGAACAAGATAAGAACCCCAATTTTATAGGAGAGATACCTGATAAAACGCCCAACAATGCAATTTTCTTCCTTGCTTTTTCAATGAGATAGTTAATGTGTTTGTTCCAGAATTATTCATAATGAAAAATAACACCAAGAAATTTAGTAGTTTGCTGGGAAAGACAGGAATGTCATTTATTTTCTTTTTCCATTCAGCTGGTAGAGTGCTAGAGTTCCAAACAGATTTGGAAAAGAAAGTCTAATGATTTTAGTAAAAACATTCTGGAAATTGATTGTGTTACAAGAAATTAGATCCTTACCTGCTGCAGTTTTGCCTGGCTTTATGCTTCGAAGAGCAGAAATGATTTCCTGCATAGTTAGATTTGAACTTATGATACTATTCAGAAAACTGAACAAAAGGAAAGAGGAGAAAAGCCACACTGATCATGAGCCGGACAAGATCAAGCAAAGCACAAGCCCACGAAGACCACACTACACACTACATCTTTGAGCCTACGCCTGAGGATCCCCCCAAGGATGCAAAGGAGATGAAAAGACAAACATAAAGACAGACAGAAAACATATATACTTAATTTATGTTCCCAGTTTCTCCATCTTCACCCCAACCCCCCACCCCCACCCTTAAGTCCAAATCTTTACCAGTCATTACTACGAGGACTGTTGAGTTGTTGGCCTGCTTTTGTTTTTCCCCCACTATTAGATTGTTCGTCTTTGTATTTGTCTGACTTTATTCAAGTTTAAAAGCTGTGCCAGTCTTGAATAAAAGTTACTCTGTGTTAGGTTTTCTTATGGGAGCAAAAGGTACCCTACTTGTTTACTGTTTCTTGTTTACTGTTCCCTGTCTCACTTCATTCTCAATTTCGTTTTGATTAAATCGAGGTTATTTGTATTTGTTTGTCTGTCTTTGTGTTTGTCTTTTTATCTCCCTTGCATCCTCGGGTGGATCCTCAGGCGTAGGCTCAAAGATTGTCCCCTACATGTATACTGTTTGCATAATGTCTTCAGTTTTTCAGCAACTTTTTTCCTCCCCACACTTTCGTTTGGTTTCAATTCTACCCTTCGCTGGCTGCTTTGGGGGTGCTGTTGGATTCATTTTTGAACCCTTGGTGGTGAGAACACCCACGGTATTATGGACTGTGGTGTGTCTCTGTTTGACGCCAGGAGCACAGACACTTCCAGCCGTGTCTCCTTGATGAGTTCCGATCCAACGGACGAAAAGCCTCGAAGCAGGCAATGCAAGGAGAACAGGCAATGCAAAGCAGGCAATGCAAAGAGAGCAGGCAATGCAAAGCAGGCAATGCAAAGAGATCCATCTTCGAAGAGGATTACGACGGTTCCTTTATGCAGCTAGTGAAAAGTTCTCACATGTATGATACATTTTTTTTATATTTATGTTCCCAGTTTCTCCCATTTTCCACCCCCCCCA
>JADBJO010005656.1:55000-60000 GCA_016801955.1 Conus betulinus | reverse complement strand
GAGTTCGAGAGAGATAAACCTACCATTTTTTTCCTTATGGCTATGGATAAATTGCGAGTTTGTTCTTTGAACTGTCGGGGTTTTAAAAAATAGATGGAAGAGGGCTTCTATATTCAGAAGTTTAAAAAGACAAAAGTTAGATATAATTTGCATACAAGAAGCGCATATCACAGCATGTGATATAAACACTTGGGAAAGGCAGTGGGGTGAAAGCGTACACGCACAGCCAGGGACCAATCACAGTAAGGGAGAAGTAATTCTGATTTCAAAAAGATTCTCAGGAAAGGTTTACACTAGTCAAATCTCAAGAACGCATGATCGTCCTGAATATCGAGTATAGTAACTATGAGATTACAATTGTAAATGTTTATGCACCTAACGACCATAGAGAAAAATACTTATTTTTTTTTGGGGACGAAGTGGGATGAGTGGGGAGGAGGAAGAATAGTGGTCTGTGGAGATTTCAATTGCGTTTTAGATAATGATTTAGACATTGTATCAGGTAAACCACACAGCAAAATAGAGGTAAATGAATTTAAGTCTGTATTAACACAGTCATGTTTAATCGACTCCTGGAGATTTTTTCACCCTGAAGAAAAAAGAATATACCTGGAATAGATTTAACCCTTTTATAGCAAGACGGCTAGACTATTGCTTAGTGACAGAAGATTTATGCTCCTCTTGGTTGTCAGTGAACACTGTACCATTCCGCAATCAGATCACAGAGCGGTTGTGCTGGAGTTCAACGAAGGAGACTTTATCAGAGGTCCAGGGTACTGGCGATGGCGATTTTACAGAATACAGAATTCGTTGAGAACATGAAGCTATTGCTTGTAGAAATGGAGAATGAAGGAGATGATATGTCTAACATGGAAAAATGGGAATGGATAAAAATGAAATTAAGGAATTATTGTATGGAGTTCGGAAAACGTCTTGCTTGTAATACACGAAACAAAAAAAATCGATTTACAAAAGAGAATACAAGATCTCGAATCAAACATCCTTCATAACGTTCAAAACAAAGAACTACAGATTGATTTGTTACAAAACAAAACATGAATATGAACTATTTGATCTGCAGAAGACAAAAGGAGCCCAAGGTTTGAGATGGATATAGAGGAGGGAGAAAAGAATAGCAAATACTTTTGTAGCTTAGAAAAATCTAGAAGCAGAAAAAAGATCATGACACGATTGTGTAAAGACAATGGGGAGGTAGTGCATCACCAGAAAGACATTCTGAGAGAGCAGGCGTTATTCTACAAAAATCTGTATAATCAAACTACGCAAGATAATGAAGTCGCTGAGTCATGCGAAGTCTTTATTGAAAACGAAAACCTCCAGAAGCTAAACAATGACGAATCTGAGTCATGCGAAGGGCTCATCACAGAAGCTAAAGCCACAGAGGCTCTGAGAGAGATGAAGAACGGCTCAGCTCTCGGAAGCAGTGGGATCAGTATTGAATTTCTAAAGTTCTTTTGGATCAGAATAAAACGTGTTATTATTAAATCCTTCAACGAATCGTTCACCAACGGGAGTTTATCATACACTCGAAACCTTGGAGTCATTACACTAATACATAAAGGTAAGGGTTTAGACAGGGAGCACCTCAGTAATTGGCGCCCAATAACCCTTACAAACTCAGATTACAAGTTACTGGCCAAAGTTTTAGCACTTAGACTGGGAACAGTATTACACAAGCTGATTAGTGAAGACCAGGTAGGATACATGAAAGGCAGAAATATTGCCACAGTGTTGAGAACTATAGACGACGTTATAAATTACTTAAATGCAACAGGTAGAGCTGGATACATACTTGCGCTAGACTATGCCAAAGCGTTTGACTCGATGTCTAGGACATACTTGTTGCACACGTTCAATCTTTTTGGTTTTGGGCCAGATTTCATATGTTGGGTGTCCGTTTTAATGAATAATAACGTAAGCTGTATCAATCATGGAGGGTGGTTGTCTGAGTACTTTTAAAGTCAACTGTGGCATTCGACAGGGGTGCCCATTTTCACCCCTGGCCTTTATTTTAGCAGTAGAATTATTGGCCTGTAAAGTTAGAAATAGCTCAGTCACCGGAATAAAAGTTGCCAAGTACATAAAACGTTAACCCAAAAAGCATTCGTATAAAACAAATGGCAGATAACACTACCTTTTTTTTTTTCTTTAAAAGGTCAAACGGATTTGAAAATTGTAACGGATATAGTTATGCAATTTGGAAGATTTAGTGGGTTATTGTTGAACAATCAAAAAAACTTAACTACTACGAATTGGTGATGCTCAACCCTTGCAGGACTGCCCATTTGAGCTTGTAGATACGATTAAAATTTTACGCATTGTTTTTAGCCGAAATAACCCGGCTCAGGACAACGAGGAAAACTGGCACACGAATGAACAGTCTACATAAATCGATAAGAGAGTGGAGCAAAGGGGATCTCAGCATTCAGGGGAAGGGAATTGTGATAATAAAAACATTTCTCATAAGTCAGTTCGTGTACATCATGCAGTCAATAGAACTTCCAGTTCATGTGTTAACAAAGATTAACACCCGTGTTATATACATTTCTCTGGCAACAGAAAACGTCTAAGAAAAGAGCGTTCGAAAAGGTTAAACGGAAAACTATGGAGTCAGACTACAAAGAGGGTGGAGTTAAAATGGTCAATATGCTAGAACTTCAACAGATATTTAACTTACAATGGATCGGAAGATTGTTCAAAGAAGAACAAAACTGGACATGTTTGCCTAAATGGCACTTCAGCAGAGTATCAGACTTCCAAAATCTCTTTAAAATTAACTGCTCTAGAAAGGATTTATATTGGAAAGGAATATATATATATATATATATATATATATATATATATATATGTAGAACAAGTTTTGGTTGGAAGCTTTCTTGACATACCTAAGTCATCAAGGATTCCGCTCAATGAAGTTTCACAGGAAAACGTGTTGGATCAAGGTCTTTTTAATAATCATCTTATTCAGTTTAAAAACAACAGCGATTCAAGAACTGATATCATCATTAACATAAGAATCAAAGGTATAGACGTCAGTATTTGTTGGACATCTTCTTGGTTGCGATGGGATCAAGACGACGACGTTGAAATACGAACACCTAATGTCTAACTAACAGGAATGCGAACCACTGAAGTCTGCAGTTTGAACAAAACCATTTGTTTGTGTCCCCATCGAGTGTGGGCTTTGGTCTCCTAGATGGGAAACTCCTCACTTTGACTCGGTCAGTTGTGCTTGTGGCTCTGTCTGAGCAAAATATATAAGAACGAACACCACCAGTCCTGTACTTCACTGTCAACACCAAGCGGGAAACATGCAATCCAACGGACTGCTAACGAAGCCAGTGAAGTATAGAAAAGACAGAAAAAAAAAAAAAGTTAGAATGCGGCATTCTAGATAAACGTTACCAAAATAATTGTGTAATAAAAATCATGAGAAGGAATAAAAATTACACTCATGTTTGAGGAATCAAACCGCAAACCCGCCCCCCCCCCCCCCCCCCCCCCCCCCCCCCCCCCCCCCCCCCCCCCCCCCCCCCCCCGAAAAAATAAGTCATGAACCAGAGAGTGACAACACAATGCGAAAGCGAAAGTACAAAGAAAGCGAAAATACTACGAAAGCGAAAGCGAAAGTACACAGAAAAAACAAAACAAACAAAACAACAACAACAACAAAAAAAAACTGACGTGTAAGAAAGGATGAATACCACACCTTCCAGAAGACGACGCCAGAGAGGACGTTACCAGGAATGCCTAAGAACAGAACGAACTGTCGCGCGTAGCACTTCAGAACCTTCTGCACGACGATCCGGGTACGGGCACTGAAAAAGGGATCGGAGTAACCCCTGTCCCATGCCACCAAGTCTGTGTGTGTTTCATGAATGGTAGGGACTACCCAATCAGCCACGGTGTGCCCTGACTCGCTGCTGTTGCCTGCTGCCATGCCTGGATAGTGTTGCTGTCCAGTGATGTGGTCAAGTGTTTCTCTGAACAGCTGGGGGAAGGGAATGGAATCACATTCTCCCCCGACACGAGTTCTCTTTCAACATCAAGTCGTCGTCATTAAAAGTTATGTGTACTCTCTCATACAAAAATACCTTGCATATATGCACCCACGCATGTGCAAGCATATATATCCACATAAGTAAACACACACGAACAGATGCATATCCACACACACGCACTCGCACACGCACACACACACACACACACACACACACACACACACACACACACACGCACGCAGACATAAACACACGGACGGACATATAGACACACGAAACAAACACACAAACACATACGCACGCGCGCACGCACGCACGCACGCACGCATGCACGCACGCACGCTTGGATGCGCACACATAGATTCAGTTCAATTCAATTCAATTCAAATTTAATCCTTTGACCCCTGTTGGAGCATGTAGGATACAAATGTAACAAAGAGAAATACGAAACTCGCTCAGAACAATGTGTGAACATAGTTGCGAAATGCTGAATTCTGGTGAACTGTAATGATCTCAATAAACAATCTCTGCCCATTTTTTTAGAAACTTTCTAATATTCAAACAAATGCATATTCCTTTTTGAAATAAATTACAAAAGTTGAAAACAGACTTTGGTTTTAGATATTTTTTAGGGATGAATTTTTCAGGAAGTTCATTGTATTTTGGACATTTCCATGATGCAATGAAATTCATCTCCAATTCACCCCATTTCACAGTTACGACAAATACGCAATAATTCTCTTGGAACATTGTGGTGTCTTCCAATTTCAATTTTCATTTATGGGTTACTACATCTAAATTAAATAAAGATATAACATAAATATCTGGTAAGGTTGAAATATAATGTTCTTTTCCAAAGACAGTCTTTACACACACACACACACACACACACACACACACACACACACACACACACACACACACACACACACACACACACACACACCGTGGGCGTTCCACATATATTTACGTTAATGG
>JADBJO010005656.1:37500-50000 GCA_016801955.1 Conus betulinus | reverse complement strand
CTAGCCCTGTCTTTTTTGTGATAAAATTGAACGATTTTAATCGAAAGGTTGAAAAAAAAAAAAAAAAAAAATGCGGGTTGTTAAAATTCATCGTTGTCATTTCATCTATGTTACTGTTTTTATACATGAAAATATGTGCCTCCTGTGTGAGTCGCCCAGGTCTGTACACCTTTTTGTGACTGTAACCAGATTTATAAAGCAACAACAACAACAACAACACAACAACAAAAACCGGTGTCACCTGTTGTGATCTCACCATGCCCGACATGACACACGCCCCTGGCGGATGAGAAAGACACCTGCCCAAAAGCACCAGTCACGGAGTAAGTCAAAACGAGTTTGTTCTCATTTTGTTCTACAATGAATCCCCATCTTCAAAATTGCCCGTGTTTTAAAACTACGAAATACGTCAGTCTAAGCATGTTTACCCCTGATGTTCATCAGGGTGGACCTGCGTGATAGTTACTCACCGCCCTGTTCCAAAACCACACCCCGTTGGGTGGCCGCCTGTTGAGTCCTCTCCGGCATGATCATGACGCATGCACAGGCACATTATTATTATTACTTTTATTATTATTATGAATACTTATATAGCGCCTATCCTCGGCTAAAGACCAAGCTGTAAGCGCTTTGCAATCCGCATTCTCATTTTACACAACGGGCTGTCGACCTGCTGGCGCTTCATTCAGTCGTTTCCCCGTGTCATCCAGTCAATTATCATTCACTCCATCAACTTTCCTTCATTCTTTCCATTTCTCACGCAGGGTGTATGCTAGAGAGAGAGAGAGAGAGAGAGAGAGAGAGAGAGAGAGAGAGAGGGAGAGAGGATTTGGTGGGGGGAGGCACGAGATACAAAAGGAGAAAAGGAACACCAGCTAAGCTCGATAATGCCTGTGTCAAATCGCCCGGTCCCATCTCGCCAGCAGTTCGTTGGCCTTCAGGGCTCAGTTTACTAAACAATCGTGCCCTTTGACCCGCCAATGCGCACGAGAGAGTCAACAAAGATTAACGAACTGACATCTCTTGACCTCTGACCTTTGAGGCGCGGCTTCAGTGGGGGGATGGAAGGAGAGAGGGAAAGTGGCTGATGGCGGGGAAGACAGCGACTCGAAAAAAAAAAGTGAAAATTTATGTCATCAACTTTGATTCAACGCCGATCTTGCGCCAAATCGTATGAAGATAAGTCATTGCTCGTTCATTTTCGTTGTCCGGAGTGTTCTGCATCTTGTCTGAAGAAGACCTAAGAGGTCGAAACGTGTTGTGTTTTGTCTTGTGATTCGTTTGTCTACGTTTTTTTTGGCGGAGCTTCATCATTTTTTTTTTTTTTTTTCAAATTTGGTTAGATATCCGCCTGCATTCGCCTCACTGTAAAACTAGACTCGAAAAAAGCTTCTCTCTCTTCACGAAGGAACTCTCTCTCTCTCTCTCTTGTTTAGCCCCTCCAACTTTCTCTGGCTTTCCCAGTTTGTTCGATGGTTGGTTGATTTGTTTATAGCATCCATCTGCGTGGATGACTTTGGATTCTAAGCGAATTTCGTCAGTAGATCACTAACGATCAGTACAATAACACCCCCCCCCCCCCCCCCCCCACACACACACACACCCACCCCCCCCCCCCCCCAAAAAAAAAAAAAAGACAGAGAGTTACACAAAAAGGAATCGGTTTGTTACTTTTGCATCTGAGACACACACAGTTGATCATCACTATTAGTGTAGTGAGACTGTGCTTTCTTACATGCTTTGCTGCAGCTTTGGCTTAAAACTTTTAGGCCTAGGCCTCGTCTGGTTAACCGTCCGCTTCTATGATGGCCAAATGTCGACGTACTCTAAAAATGCGTCACTAACAAACCAATGACGTTTTCTCGGATGTAACATTGATGACGTCTTATCGACTGAGTTGACACATCCAACTAGATTTTTTGTTAGGAATGCAGTCTAAAACTGTTTATTATTTGGGAGCAATGTAAAGAATACCCATGTTCAACAGTTTTCCGTGATGATTTATATTATTGAGAACATAAAGGCTGTTTGAACTGTCCATGTGACATGGCTTCACCTGTTTCATCCACCACAAATCATGAACTCATCCTGTCTTATATAGCTTACACTTGGCAAGGTATAGTTATGTGGCCTAAGTTGGTCATTACTGTCACTGATCGTCCATCCAGTCGCACGTAAATTTCTAATCTACGCCTCTGCTTGGTAAAAATCGTATTACACGGTTCAAACTTCACAAAATGTACCATAACACTAGTTGTTTTCTGTGGATGAAATAAAGTTTAACCAAGACAAGCCTAGAACGCTTAAATCGACGAACAGGAGAAACGCACGCGCAGTTTCACTTTTTAGAAAAAACGCGCGCTTACGCTAGTTTCTGTTCGATAGCTCTTGGTGAGAGTTAGCTTATTTGGACACTGCACAAGAAAGTGCCTTAATTGCGAGGCGGGAAACAGTGTACATGTGACTTGTGTTCGCAATTTTAAATCTGAAAGGTAGTGAACGAGTTTTTTTCGTTTTGTTTTGATTTTTTTTTCTATGTCGTCATGTACAAGACCGGGCAACATGGCGGCAATATGGCTGAAACACACAACTTCGATAGCACCGGACGACAGCAGCTAACATTTGTCTGCTGTCAGACATGATTTATTTTTTTCATGATCTGGATGAATTTCAGTTTCCATTAATTTGCCTGCTGGTAATCCCTTCGATGCGTCGAAGAAGGAGAAAACATGCGCATGCCAGTCCCTCTGAGAAAGGCGGAGAAAAACAAATTTCGTGACAAATTATACGTGGTATCATGCGACGCAGGCTGTTATCAGAGAAAAATGTAAGTGAAAAAAAAAAAAAATGCAAGATGTGAAAAACAAACAAACAAACAAACTGAAACAAGACTTTGTAAACAGTGAAGGCCAACACACACATTGAAGCCGAAACTGTGATCACATAGAATGGTCTGTTGGTTTGTTTGTCAGTCTGTCTTGACGTCATAAACTGATCACATAGAATCATCTGCTGCTTGTTTGTTTGTCAGTCTGTCTTGACGTCATTGACTTAAAACAGTGACCTGGAGTCCACATTCCTTGGAATGTCTAGCTCGCTTTGGCCCTCTGACCAATCATTTTCGACACTTGGATCAAGGTGAAGGTCGGAAAGACGAGCGGGTGGAGGGGAGCTGAATTATGGGTGGGGGTGGGAGATGAGAAGGGGCGGGGGGGGGGGGGGGGGGGGGGTGCTGTTGGAGGGGTGAATGCGGAATTGCGGGTGGTAGGATGGTAAGAAGTGAATGCAACAAGAGGAAGAGGGCGGGGGAGGCTAGAGGGAGGGTGGAGGTTAGAGGGAGGGTGGAGGGGCGGAATAGACATGCTATCAACGTACTGGACTGACAGAATAGAATGAGAGGCTGGCAATGCTGACATCGGCGTGGCTAGCCACGTTGGTGTTGTTGTTGTTGTTGTTGTTGTTCAACAAAAGCACTCAAAATGACTTTTTATCCCATTTATTTGTTACAAATGAGATACAAACAACACGAACATCTAGTCTCTCTCTCTCTCTCTCTCTCTCTCTCTCTCTCCTCTCTCTCTCTCTCTCTCTCTCTCTCTCTCTCTCTCTCGACAGTACAAGCGCAAAATGAACCTGCCCGATAAATTAGATCAACAGTCCAACACACCCACACAATTGACGTCCATTTTCGCCGATCTTACCATCATCGTTAGGAAGACATTACTTAATTGTTCAGCATTTTCTATTGTTTGGTCAATCAGTGGGAGATTGCATCTCTTAGAGATCCAAGTAAAGGTTCCTCTGCACTAATCTGCAGAATTCTTAGCTGCCGACAATGTTTGGGTTATTGAACAGCAGAGCTGACCACTCAGACTGTTCCATATCTTTTGATCTCCCTTGAATCCTTGGAGGGGTCCTCAAGATAGGCTCAAAGATTGTCCCCTATATCTTATACTGTTTGTATTATGTTTTTAGTTTTTCAGCAACTTTTTTCCTTTCCACACTTTTCGTTTTGTATCATTCTACTACCCTTCGCTGGCTGCTTTGGGGTGCTATTGGATTTTTTTTTTTTTTTTTTTTTTTTTGAACCCCTTGGTGGTGAGAACACCACAGAATTATGGACTGTAGTGTGTCTCTATTTGAAGCCAAGAGTATAGTCTCAATCAATCGCGTCTCACTGCGAGTTCCGATCCAGCGCACGAAAAGCCTCGAAACGGGCATGATAAATAGATTTATTATCAGAGGATATAACGATAATGTTGTCGTACAGTCAAGGCTTTCAGCTGAGAATGAAGTTCAAAACACTAAAAAAACTTATGCGCATTTTCACGTACGACAGGGGGACTTCGTTTGCGTGATCTTTCTACGTAGAAATTCTTCCACACACCTCGACTCATGTTTCACTTAACACAGAAGAGTGGGCCGTCGTGTGACAGACAATACGAAATAAACAACAACAATTAAAAAAAAAACACGTACACACTGGTGTCGTGCTTAGGTGTATCATTTCCGAAGATGGAATATGGCAACCTTAATGGTGGAAATAACAATGGTCGCATAAGCTAAAATCTCACCCAATACATACCTTGATATTCTGAGGAACAGACGAATGGAAAGAAACGAAGAAAAGATATCCGAAGCGAATCTGTTATCTATCAACAGACCACATTGTCATGTATGTAGACGTAGCAGGTATATAAGACCTGCTGGTTTTGTACCATCCATACTGTCCACCACCTCCTTTCCCTCCTCTCTTCCTTTTCTCCCTTTGTCCTGTCTCTCTCTCTCTCTCTCACACACACACACACACACACACACTGTCTCTCTCTCTCTCTCTCTCTCTGCCTGTTCTGGTCAGCGATAAACAGCTCACCCGTGGCGCACACTGAAACCTGCACTGATGAAAGGAGGCTGTGTGCCCCCAGTGACGTTTACATGTCAGTGGCTGGCCCATATTTCACCGTGACGTGACAGGCCGCGTCGTACGTGCGATCCGTCACGCTTCCTTGAACTGGACAAGCAGCTGGTCTGGTCACACGCCACTATTAGCATTTTGCTCTGAAACGCTATGCAATCCATGTAAGCGTTTGACTAAAACGCTATGCACTCCATGTAAGCGTTTCACTAAAACACTATGCAATCCATGTAAGCGTTTTGAAGCCTACCATAAAATTGAGCCGGCAAATTAATGTTAGACTAATTACTGATCAAAAGAACAACTCTTTCGCCAATTAATTACCTTGTTTTAGCGGATTTTCACCGATGCAATCACAAACAATATTCAAATACATGACCTTCCCCTTAACTGACACACATTTCAGGTCATCGCACTTGCCCGTGACCCTATCTTGAAGCTAGCTCAAAGCGCCCCAAAATAATCCCATTCCCTTGATTTGAATGTGTCTGCCTGGAACTATCTGGCTTGTACCTGGATGGCCATATCAAAGAAAATGAGGAGAATCAAACTTTCACATACAAGAGAACATTTCAAAACAATCTAATTGCGCCAGTCTATAAATACTCGACACCTTACGCAGGGCCTTGGCACATTAATTTTGGGTGTGCAGCCTTTGCAGTAGTGGTTTAAATGACGCCTTGCTTCCTGCTGGGCTCGGGTTGGGTGTGTATGGACAGTGGCCTGCTCATTTAAGTTTCTCCAGGAGGTTTTCGGGATAGTATGGGGGAGTATGAACTGCTCACGCATCAAGGGAATACTAAAGAGAGCAATAAACACTTTTAATGGTTCACAGAAATATAACTGTAATGGCGGTATTCTCAGCCAAGAAGGTGTGTGTGTGTGTGTGTGTGTGTGTGTGTGTGTGTGTGTGCGCGCGCGCTTGCGTGCGTGCGTGCGAATGTGTGTGTGTGTGTGTGTGTGTGTGTGTGTGTGTGTGTGTGTGTGTGTGTGTGTGTTCCCTTGTAGGAATACGCATAAGCTACTGATTCTCTTGTAACCAATTTTTGTCAAAAGATGAAATGCGACCATGGAACAGAGCCGTTACACAGGTCAAAGTTCGGGGTTACAGCAAAGGTCAGGTAGCAATAACACAGTTCCAATGATGAAAATCGTCCTGCCTCTGTGAGATTAAAAAAAAAGTTTTGAAGTGGAAAAGATGATTTCATCCTGGAATTTTGGGCCAGTAAAACAGTTCAAAGTCACATTTCAGCGAGGATACCAGAATCATGCATGACTAGTAGACTTCCTGTGTCTCTACGCCATTGGTAGAGTTCAAGGATGTGGGAGCAAAACATCTAGAAGACGACATGGAATGGAGAATATGAGTGCCAGGACACATCCATGCTTAACACTGTTGATAACGGAAAAAAGACTGAGAGATAACCCTTCTCAGAAATGTTGAATTCCTCATCGGGGCATCGGCAATCATTGTATGATCATGAAGCCACCTCTCAAAACAACAACAACAACAAAACAACTTTATTCTCATCAGTACGCATGAATATGTTGCATGTAAGATGTATATCTTGGAACTGAAGTTGTTCTTTTCCCAGAAAGATTGTGACATACTGCAGTCAACTCTGAGAGAAGGCAAAAACTTTGGTTCCTTACTGACTCGGTGCTTGGGTGGACAGGAGCTTCCATTCCTGGAGGGATATGATTGGATCACATGACACTAGCACACAGAATTCAACTGCTCGCCACTCATAGCGTTCTGCTCCTTAATGGATTGTATGAACACACAAACACTCCAACATATACGAACAGAATCGAAAAATGGAAGAAAGGGATGTGAAAGTAGAGGCAGCTAGATGAAGAGACAGATGAGCGAAAAACATAGAGAGGGTACAATGAGAAATAAAGGTCAAGAGTAAAACAAGTTAGTGCAGCCAGTTTCCCGAAAGCTAAGGGCATAAAAAACTGAATTATTGACTTCTTCGACAAAGAAAATAAGTTCTTTCAATATCTGCAGTATGTAAAAGCAGCGTCAGAAAACCCTTAAACGGCATCACAACACTGGACACACTTTTAAACTAACTTTCAAAACAGGGACGCTGTTCGAGCAAAGCCCTCGTCTACCTTTCCCTGTAGAAGCCCACAAGGTCGAAAAACCTTGTTGGTGTATTTTGTTCGCTCTGTTCGTTGGTGGTCAATATATCATCCGAGCTGTTGTTCTCTCTTGTATTTTGGAAATGCCCGATGGTTTGAGTTTTAGACATACATTTGTATTCTGGAAATGCCGATGGTTCGAGTTTAAGACATACAGTTGTATGTTGAAAATGCTGATGGTTTGAGTTTAGACATACAGTTGTATTCTGGAAATGTCGATGGTTTGGGTTTAAGATATACAGTTCAATTTTGGAAATGCCGATGGTCGGAGTTTTAAGACATACAGTTGTGTGCTGGAAATGCCGATGGTCTGAGTTTAAGACATACAGTTGTAAGTTGGAAATGCCGATGGTTTGTGGTTAATACATACAGTTGGTAATCTGCCTAATGTTGACATGAGGTAATTTGCTGAGATCGTCTAATATCATATAGTTTCTTTTTGTGTGAAAAGACGTTAAATGAAAGTACTACTACTACTACTACTACTACTACTACTACTACACCACCACCACCACCATCACCCACCACCACCACCACTACTACCACTACTACTGCTACTTCTACTACTACTATTACTACTACTACTACTACTACTACTACTGCTACTACTACTACTTCTACTACTACCACTACTACCAATACTGCTGCTGCTGCTGCTGTCAACAGCAGGCAATTGTCAACAATAAGTGTGAAATATGTGATAAGCGTTACTGTAAAGTGAGATATAGGGTATATATAGATTGAGCTCTCCCGCGTGAACTATCGTCACTCAGATGCATATCTAAAGATTCATTGTATTGAGCACGGGTTGAACACTTTGGTGACAGGGACACAATATACAGTGATCAGCCACACATACTCCCCTGGAAATTCAAATACACGTATTGACTCAACCAGCATGTAACTAGCGTGTCACAACATTTGAAATGAGCAGCCCAGACATAGGGTCAATTCTTTCAGACTGGAAAGTGGAAACTTGTGCCGACGCATCGTACAGAATCGTACAGAATCGACCAGCTTGCTGTCTGGCCTCCGATTCAATGTCACTTCCGGGTCATCGAGCCATCAATGGATGTTAGTTTGAATCGCGCATGCACCATGTCTGGCTTCTCGTGTTTTTATCAGGTTAGTACAAGTTCCGTTTGTTCAGTTTGTAAGACTGAATGAGAGAATATACGGAAATGCATGCCTGGCTTTGCCGGTAGGAAGATTTAAAACTCCAAAGTGAGTAGTTTTTTACGCAGTCTTGATTACAGACAGACAAACAAACAAACAAATCGTAAGACGCAGGTGAAGACCTAACCTCCTCGGGGATGTCACTACAAATAACAGTCCGTTGTGCCGATTGTGGTCTTCATGAAAATAAACCGGACAAGCAAAACTGGGGTGGGTAAGATACAGAGAGTCAGACACAAAGACAGACAAGGCAAACCGACATGGAAAGAAGAGAGAGAGAGAGAGAGAGAGGGCGGGAGGGGGGAGGGGGGGGGGGGGGGAGAACGTTTCCAACCCTCAACGAAAGCCAAAGTCCTCCCGAGAATGACAGGAAACGCGTGCTACCAGAACTGACTCTGACCGGAGAGAATCTTAAAACCGAAATTTACAGGAGATGCTGACAGGCCGTGAAAAGGACACTAAACCGTTTTCTAACTGAACCACTTCACGTTGACGACGTCGTGAAAGTCGGCGCGTTCTTCTCAAAGTGTTTGCGAGGAGCTGCGTCACTAAATCTGACCGCGAAAAAATCCGTTTTTAGCGCGTTAGGGAAGGTCTGTTTGGAGTTCTGCGAACCAATTTGACTGTCAGTAAGACTTTGGGAGCCAGATTGTTCACGGAAGTCTATCTTTTCGTTGTCTTTGCAAAGAGACTGCTGCAGTAACATGAAGCTAAGCTATAAGGCTGTGGCAAATGTAAGATCAATTTTTGACGTAAATACCTGTATACAAGGAAAGGCGCACAGATACACAAATGTGAGCATGCACGCATACACTCATAGCCATGTCTACCAAGGTGAAAATACAAACCAAGTTATCATTTCTTCAGTGCTTAATGTTTGGAATGCCTTTCTTGCTAGCAGAAAAAAAGGAGAAGGAGAAAACGCATAGATGCGAGCGCCCACAACACACACACCCAAGGCTACCTCCAATCTCCTTCCCTCCCACCATCTTGCCACCACCTCCACACAAAACACATGCACGCACTATCACACATAGATGCACAGATTATAAAAAAAAGACAAGCAAACCAGAGAGAGAGAGAGAGAGAGAGATTACATCCAGCCCTCCGGGGCCAAAAGAAAAATTAGGAAAGGAAAAAAAAAATATTGATTAATATAAAATAATGGAAAATCACTCTTAAATATGAAACATAAAAAAAAATACAAAAGGACACAAAATCTATGTACAGAGGGAACACCGACAGAAGGTGTGGGAGACGGTAGGGGTGGGAGTGGGATGGGGTGGGATGGGGACAACAATTAAGAGTGAGAGGAGGGGGGATGGAAGAATAGAAAGAACTAATAAGGAAAATGAAACATTTACACAGAACAGTTATTGGTACATCTTTGGGTAAAGTGGTGTAAGATCAGACAGATACATCAAGTACGTAAAAAGATTGGATTTAAACTACTACTAGTGTTTGGTTCGTTTTTTAATTTTTCTGGGATATTATTCCACAGCCAGCCCCCAGAATAAGCAAGGCTTGATTTGCATAAATTAATTGATGGGAAAGGGAGATTTATTTTATGCGAATGACGATGAACATTAGAAGTAAATATATTCATTAAATAGGAAGGAGAGCACCGCCGTGTAGTATTTTATGCATAAAGAGTGCTTTATTGTACAATAGTTTGGTCTTGAATGGAAGGATACCTGCTCGTTCATAATCAGGGTGCCCTAGCGAGGGTTTATCAATTGTTATTTTGACAGCTCTCTTGTATATACTAGTCAATGGTTTTAAAGCAACTTATTGCTAGCTAAATCCCAGAGTGTCGAGGCATAGTCAATATTGGTTGAATATAAGATTGAAAAAATAATTTTCTGGTGTGATAATCTAAAAAGTTTTTTATTTTCCTGAGCTGATACAGTTTTACGGCAAGATTTTTGGAAAGAAGTTCTAAATGCTTCGACCAAGATAGGTTGTTGTCGATTGCTATTCCTAAGACTCTGTGATTTGAAACCTCTTTGATGTTTCGTTACCGATATAAAGGATTGGCAAGTTTTCGGTTACATTTTGACGTTTTTGCCTTGTTGTAATCAACATGAATTTCGTTTTTTGAGGATGCAGAGACATGTGATTGAGTTGTGTCCATTTAACGAGAAGGTGATATATTTTTCTGAATATCAAGGTAGACTTGCTGAGCATTAGAATTATTAGTGTCAATAGTAGTATCATCGGCAAACATTTCACAATGAGAAGTCAAGGTTAATGGTAAATCATTAATATAGAATAAGAAGAGCAGTGGACCAAGGACCGAGCCTTGTGGCACACCAAAGTTATTGGGAATCAAAGTAGAATAACAATCATTTAATAAAACTAACTGTTGCCTGTTGGAAAGGAAGGATGAAATGAGTTTTAGAGTGTCGGAAGTTAGTCGATAAATAATTAACTTTCTGAGCAAAAGTTCATGATTAATGACATCGAAAGCTTTAGCAAAATCCACGAAGAGTACTCCGGAAAAGTGTTTGTTGTTTATGTTTGAAAGCCATCGATCAACTATCTTAGTAAGAGCTGTTTGACAAGAATGATTCTCTCTAAATCCGGATTGATTAGGGTGTAGTAGATCGAATTTTTTTACATGAGAAAGAAGACACTTTTTTATGTGTTGTTCTAATGGTTTTGAAAGAACTGATAGAATAGAGATAGGTCGATAGTTAGAAGGATCAGACATATTTCCTGATTTGTACAATGGTATGACTTTAGCTTGTTTAAAAGCATCAGGAAAGCAATGCTTATCAATGCAGAGATTATAAATATATGTGAGAGTTTCTGCTATAACAGATGCTGATAGCTTAAGAATTTTCCGTCAATTCCATCAATTCCACGAGTTGCTGTCTGTTTTAACTGTCTAAGAGAAGAGAAAAACTCCGTGGACATTCATGGCACTTATATCCAAAGCTGAATGGATGTTCTTCTGGTGACAGTATTTCCGTAATTCTTGTAGATCGTTACTTTTTGATTCATCGTTTCGTATGATTTGATTTGCTATACTTGCAAAATGGGCGTTCAGTTCACTTGCAGATATGTCTTTTGTTAAGTTTAATACAGGGTCAGAATTTTTCTTGGTTAAGCCATGTATAGCTTTCAAATAGATTTACTGTCTTTCTTTCTATTAATTAGGTCCAAGAAATATTTCCTTTTCTCTGATCGTATTAGGGAGGTCACCTTATTTCTGTACTTTTTGAATTCTTCGCGAGAGCCATTTTTTTTAACAGATAATCCCTTTGATATATAGTGTCCTGTATTTCTTTTGTAAGCCAAGGTGGTTTTCATCCGATGTTTTACTCTCTTAGTTTGAAGAGGGGCATGCCTATTGTATACGTCATGGAAGATGTTATACCATACTTGCAGAGCTTGATTGGGGTCAGTATGCTGATACACGTCATTTAAAGGGGAATTTAAAAGATCTGAGAGAGAAATTTTCACGATCAAATTTTGAAAAGTTCCTGAATGTAATCGTTTTATGATTTAACTGGGTATTTTGACACCCTTTTTGGTCCACGTAAAACAATCGGAAAATGGTCACTGCAGCCATAAACAGGAGCAACTGATTCTATTATGTTTCTGAATTGGTAACATATATATGATCTATTAATGTTTCAGAAGAATTGGTTACACGGGTAGCTGATTTTATTAATTGTGTCAAACCAAATGATTCAAAAGTTTGAGTCCAGTGATTATCAGTTTTGAATAAATCAATATTAAAATCACCTAATATTATGACATCTTTGTAATTATCATTAGCATTTTCCAACATTGAAATAAAGCGGTCGATCCAGTCGACATGTTCGGCTGGATTCCTGTACAGAAAACATAGAGGTATGGGCTTGTTATACTTCAGTTGTATTTCGATCCAAATAGTTTCTACGTGATGCTGTTCAAGGTAATCAATTCTTTCAACTTTAATTGACTGATGGACATACACTATTATGCCAGTTTCTCTTTTCTGAATGGGGTCTTTACGAATTATATTATAGCCTGGAACTGAAAGGTCACTATTAGATATGAAAGGAGATAAATGGGATTCTGAAAAACCAAATATGTGAAAATGTTTGCCCAAATTTGATAATATGGATGATATTTCAGTAATCTTGTTTATAACATGATTAATATTTAGATGCCCCACTCTAAGTCCATCCTCGGTTAGCCAAGGGCTACCACGTTCTGACATTATACAGGCCAACAAGGAAAACACGATCCACTGTACAAGTGAGAA
>JADBJO010005656.1:30000-32500 GCA_016801955.1 Conus betulinus | reverse complement strand
GCCTTGACTATGATTTGTAATGTTTTACTTTTGCCTGTCCGAGTTGTGGGCTTTGCTTGTTCTTTTCTTTGTAGCCCAATTCCTTTACTACATCCACCTCCTCCTCCTGCTCTAAAGAATATTCTGAATTCAAATTATACACCTATACACCCCACGTTCTCCCCAAATCATTGTGTATGGATTGAATAAAATGGCGAAATGGAGTTCTGAAACCATCCAGGTGTTGTCAGGAGCCTTTGTGTGGTACTCCTGTGCCCTGTCTTCTTATTCTGTGGGTAACAGTGGAGTGGATGAGAAAGGGTATAAACCTTATTACATTCAACACATCTGTGCAATGTTGTCAAGAGACTGGTGCGGATGATTTAGTACCGAACGTTTTGTTTTCTTTGTCTCAATTCATTATGTTTTGTTCTGATTTTCAGGCCGCAGCTGTGGGTAACAGTGAAGCTTCTCAAGTCCAGTGACAGTGATGCAGAAAATGGAAACTGTACATAGTCAGATAAATGTGTTGACTCCAATTTGAATATGTCCCATGGGGTTCAAAGTATATAGGCGGAAAAAGCCACACTCAGGACATTTCTAACCTCTGGTGTTGATGATCATACATGATCCATTTTTGATCTGGTTTAGATCATTCTCCCCTCAAGAGTATGCATTACATGGTGCAAGACCTTGACACCATGACCTTGACACTGGGGAGATTCACATGGTGTTGATGTTTGGGCAACTGAGCTAGTCCACGAACAGATTTGCCAGTTTTGCTTATTCGACAGACTAACTGGATGAGTGGTCGTGCTCTGTCGCATGCTATGGCTGAAACTGTATTCTAGCCAGTTTTAAATGATCCGGAACAGGCAGCTGGATGATGCTACGCATCGATCCTGTCACTCCTCGATTTCTCAACTGCTTTTGACTTGATCAATCATGACATTTTTATCACAAGTTTGTCAATTGACTTTGGTTGCTCTGTAATGCTTCTTAGATGGTTTGCTTACTATCTAAAAAAAAAAATCTGAAACAGTGTACATGTATGAATTGTAACATATTTGCTGCATCAGTACTAAACCAAAGGTTTGTGTAATTGAATCTGTATTGTTTAACCCATGTACACAAACACATCAGTCTTCTTATTGTTGAATCTGGCTCACAGCGATTGCAGACAGAATGAATGAAAAGAAATTCAAATGATGGCAAACATTAAAAGACTGACATGATGATTATGACTGTCAGCAAGACTGATTTTCTTTCTTCTTCAGTTGAAAAAACAAACAAACTAGGCATTATTTTGGATCAGTCTTGAAGTAACAGATTACATTTAAACCACTTCTGTGGAGTATTGTACTCACAGCTTAGAATATGTAAACCTCGCCCTCAGTTGATACAGCAAACAAATTTTGCATCTCTCTCATCCTTGCAAGAATTCATTGTTGCAGCTCTCTTCAAGCTGACTTTGCTGACAATATATGTCCAAACTCCAACAAATTCAAAACTTATGTTGCAGGAATCGTGCTCAGACAGCACAAACTCAGACGATGTAGAGACAATGAGTTTCTTCTGACTTTGTACTGGCTTGCTGTGACGGCATGGGTCAAGACAAAACTTCAGCTCTGTTAAACTGAGAATTAAGGCTGTCTCATCTGTCTGAAATTGTGGGTCACTATACACCTCCTAGAAATCTTTCATCTCAGCATGACTACCTTCTCCCTGTTCCCCGTTTTCTATAAAAAAAAATCTTACAGCAAGAAATCCTTCTCAGTTTTTGAACCAGACACATGGTAATCCCAACCATAGTGTTTCAAACAAATTTAGTTGGTTACAATTTTTTAAGAAGAAAAAAAAAGAAAACTCTTAAAGATGTATTCTCAAAACTGGCAATAATTTGTTGAAAACCCAGTTTACACATCATGTCGCCAAAGCATGGGGCTCGATTAGCAAAACCATTTGCCATGTAATCTTAATGATTTAACAATGGCTTGTGCTTGCCTGTTCAAAGCCAGCGCCTCTCATAGGAACGTGCAACGTCTATTGTGGGGCTGTCTGCATCCTTCCCATGTTAACCAAATCTCTAAAATGTTAAGTGAAATATGGATGCATCCATGCTCAGTGTGTCAGTAAGGGTATTCTAGTCACAAGGGTTTGCCAGACTAGATCTAGAGCGTTTGCCATTTGTCTGGAATTGTTGAGAATGCGTGTTGTTGAAAGCAAGGGAGAAGACACAAAAATGTAGTATGTGCATTACGCAGATTAGCCTTCAGAACTGAAAAGGATAGAGAACAGACAACCTCAACATAAAACGTCTTTGCCTTCGCCGAAACCTACTCTCGACTCAGTCCAAACGTTTCTGGTGTACTTGATAAGAAATGTAAGTATATGCGTGCAGTCATGTTTGTTTGTGTGTTGGGGGGGGGGGGGGGGGGGTGGGGGGCCAGGAGAGAAGCTGGGGCTCTCGGGATGCTGCAGGAGGGACGTGAGAAGAAAGCGCGCATATGCAACATTTCAA
>JADBJO010005656.1:15000-17500 GCA_016801955.1 Conus betulinus | reverse complement strand
ATATAAGTTTCATTTATATGTGACTTAACATTCGTTGGCAACAAGGGTCCATCACTTTTTCTTAAACTTGTATAGTCTATGTCATAATTTGCTCTACAAAGTTCCCATTCCGGGATAGTGCTAAAAGACACCCGAGGAGCTACGTTTTGAGGTGCAGTGCCTGCTTTTGTAAATAAGTCAGATGTGTATGAGGCTATCGATTTTAGAGAATCAATTTTTTGAGCCCGTTTAGGAAAATTTATTTCTGATTTTAATTCAGTTTCACTGGTATTAAGATTTTGTAGTGTATGACTTCTTAAAATATATTTTGCAGATGCAGTTTCATATTTTCTCAAAAGGTAATATTCCGATCTCCATATAAGTTTTAAAGTTGATGCATGAACCGGGACACCAAGAGCTATCTTGTAAGCTTTACTATCGATACTCTGCAACTTTTTATTTAAATATTTTGGGGCTGAAAAAAATGTCTCCTGGGCATAGGATAGTTTTGATCGTACAAGCGCAGTAGCTAAATGTGTTAATACTTTACTGTCTTTACCCCAGGATTGTTGACTCACCATTTTCAAGAAGTTTAATGTTTTCTTGTACATGTTCGCGCGTGCTTGTGCAGCAGTACAGGGTTGCCTCAAGTCAGTTCAGTACTGATTGCTCCCCATGCACAACCAGTGCAAGGGTTGTGACAAGACTGAATGTGGCTGTGGATGGGTAGCCAGAATGAATAGCATGGGAGCAACTCTTGGTGGAATCACATGATGTAAATGAGAGAAAAAAAAGGAATTAAGGATGAGAAATGAAAGAAGAGAAGGAGACAGGAACAGACAGTGAGGGCGATTGGCAAACACAGAGAGAGAGAGAGAGAGAGGAGAGAGAGAGAGAGAGAGAGAGAGAGAGAGGAGAGAGAGAGAGAGAGAGAGAGAGAGAGAGAGAGAAACAGGCAGACAGGCAGGCACAAAAAAAGACAGGAGGAAATCTGATCAATTGAATATCGGTTTATATTTAGAAACCACTGTGATGAATAGGATTTCTGTCTAACCTTCTCACACAAGGTCAACAGACGCTGGAGTCACGCAGTACAGAAACCAGCAGGAGTGCGACGACCTATTCATTTTTCATAACCATCGGTTGCTGGAGCGAAATAAATGAAAAAAAAAAATTCGTATGAAAAGACAGAAAGACGGAAAATGAAAAGAAAGGGATGAATGAAGGTTAAGAAACGGAACGGAGACAGTTGAATGAAAGAAAGAAGGAAAGGGACAGAAAGACAGAAATGTCAGAAAGGAAATAAAGAGGTAGGATGAAATAGCGAAAGAGAATAGAAAACAAAAGCAGTAGATCTGTAGAAACTAACAACAGCAAGAAATAAAGAAATAAATACATACATAAATAACTAACATAAAAAAGCTAGGAAAAAAAAAAAGGCACGAATACAATAAAGAGATAGGGAACAACATGATGAAAGGTACAGAGAAAAAACGAAAGAAAGAAAAGAAAGAACGAAAGAAAAGAAAGAAAGAAAGAAAGAAGAAAGAAAGAAAGAAAGAAAGAAAGAGGAAAGGAGAGAAAGAACGTGGTGCAAGGAAAACATGAAGCATACAAAATGAACTAAAAAAAAAAAAAAAAAAAAAAAACAGAAAGAAAGACTGGGCCACATTGAATAGAAATGAATGGAGGTACACAAAGCAAACTATGAAGAGCAAGAAATAGAGAAAGAAAGGAAAGGGAAAAAAAGAAAGAAAAATAGAGAAAGGAAGAAGAGAGAAAAAAAAACAAAATCATTTCGGAAGTTTGTTTTTCTCATGCCAAATAAAACAATGGTACATATGTTACATGTTCACACACCGATTCTCTCTCTCTCTCTCTCTCTCTCTCTCTCCCTCTCTCTCTCCTCTCTCTCTCTCTCCTCTCTCTGGGTGTGTGTGTGTGTGTGGTGTGTGTGTGTTGTGTGTGTGCGTGCGTGCTGTGCGTGCGTGCGTGCGTGCGTGCGTGCGTGCGTGCGTGCGTGCGTTCTGGCGTTGCGTGCGTGCGTGCGTGCGTGCGTGCGTGCGTGTGTGTGTGTGTGTGTGTGTGTGTGTGTTCTCCCTTGCAGTTAAATTCACATTGTAATAGATCACACGGTTCCATTTGTTTTTATTTGAACTTTTAAGAGCACTTTATCTTTAGTTTTGGCGTTGTTGTTGTTGTTGTTGTTGTTGTTTGTTGTTGCTTTTTGGGGGGCGGGAGGGACATTTGATGATGAGGTGTGAGATAGGTGTTATTGTTATTATTTTTTTCTTCGCAGTTACGAACTGGCCGAAGTGGTCAAACAGGACTTCTCACACAAAAAGGGTCCATTTCTCCGGCGCAAAGGCATCGATATTTGACAGAACGCCACCACCTTGCTTATGATTGTGTCTGATAGAATGCATCGGTTTCTTAACACCTCGGTCTGAACCTCTGTCATTGTTGGATACAATTCGGGTCCCAAGACTAACATCAGAGTACTATTAAAGAATTCACGAAT
>JADBJO010005656.1:0-7500 GCA_016801955.1 Conus betulinus | reverse complement strand
TGTGTGTGTGTGTGTGTGGTGTGTGTGTGTGCGCGCGCGCGCGCGCGACACGGAAACAAAAGTACCTTGTGAAACAGAAGCACTTTTAGCTCTCAAGGTGCATGTTCTTAGAGATCTATTATTAATTTTTCCCAACCAATGCGAAGCGGCGTATGTGATACGTAACGAAATTGTCTGAGCAAGAGCGTCGTGCTTGGCGAAGCGAGAAAGTTGCATGATCCTGAAGCGGTGGAATACCATGTCAAGTATAGTTATTAAGGTATTTTAGCAGCGCATACATCATGGTTTCGCTATGTGGCCTGGGATAATGTCCACCTGAACTTAACTACACAGACTCTCTCTTCTTCTTCCTCTTCGTCTCTCTTCTTTTTCTTCTTCTTCCTTCTTCTCGTCTTCTTCTTCTTCTTCTTCGTCTTCTTTCTTTTCTTTCTTCGTCTTCTCTTCCTGTCGCTTCTTTCTTCAATTTCTTCTTTCTTCTTTCTATCTCTTTTTCTTTCTTTCTTCTTCTTTCTTTTCTCTTCTTTCTTCTTTTCTTGTTCTTTCTTCCTTCTCTCTCTTCTTCTTTTTCGTTCTTTCTCTTTTTCTTCTTTCTTTCTTCTTCTTCTTCCTTCTTCTTTTTTCCTGCTTCTTCCTTCTCGTCTTCTTCTTTCTTCTTTCTTCTTCTGTCTCTTTCTCTTCTTCTTCTTCCTTCTTCTTTCTTCTCCTTTCTTCTTTCGTTTCTTTCTTCTTCTTCTCTCCTTCTCTTCTCTTTTCTCTTCTTCTTTCTTCTTCCTTTTTCTTCTCCTTCTTCTTCTTTCTTTCTTTCTTTCCTTTTTTTTCTTTCTTCTTCTTTTCTTCTTTCTTCTCTCTTCTTCGCTTCTTCTTCTTCCATTTCTTCTCTTCTTCTTTCTTCTTTTCTTCTCTCCTTTCTTCTTTTCTTTCTTTCTTTCTTCTTTTCTCTTTTCCTTTCTTCTTCTTTTTCGCTCTTTACTTTTCTTTCTTCCTCTTTCTCCCTTCTTCTTTTCTTATACTCCTTTCTTCTTTTCCTCTCTTTCTCTTCTCTTTTTCTTTCTTTTCTTTTTTCTTCTCTTCTCCCTTCTCCTCTTACCTTCTTTCCTCTTCGTTTCTTCTCTTCTCTTCGTTCTTTCTTCTTTTCTTCTCTTCTTTTCTCTTCTTTCTTCTTTCTCTTCTTTCTTCCTTCTTCTCTCTTCTTCTTCTTGTTTCTTTTTTCTTCTTTTTCTTCTTTTCTCTTCCTCTTCTTCTTCTTTCTCGTCTTTCTTTCTTCTTCGTCTTCTTCTTCTCTTCTTTCTTTCTTCTCTTCTCTTCTTCTTTCTTCTTTCTTCTTTCTTCTTCTTCTTTTTCTTCTTCTTCTTTCTCTCTTTTCCTCTCTTCTTTTCTTTCTTCTTTTTCTTCTTTCTTCTCTTCTTTCTTCTTATCTTCTCTTCTTCTTTTTCTTTCTCTTCTTTCTTCTTTCTCTCTTTTCTCTTCTTCCTCTTTTCTTTTTTTCTTCTTGTCTTCTTCTCTTCTTCTCTCTTCTTTCTTATTCTCTTCTCATCTTTTTCCCTTCTCTCTTCTCAATCTTCTCTCTTTCTTCTCTTTCTTCTTTCTTCTTCTTTTCTTCTTCTTTCTTTTCCTTCTTCTTTTCTCTTTCTTCTTTCTTTCTCTTTTCTTTCTCTTCTCTTCTTTCTTCTTTTCTTTTTCGTCTCTTCTTCTCTTTTTCTTCTCCTTCTTTTTTCTTCTTCTTTCTCTTTCTTCTTCCTCTCTGTTTCTTCTCTCGTTCGTTTTCCTTCTTCCCTCTTTTTCTTCTTTCGCTCTTCTTTCCTTTCTTATCTCTCTTTCTCTTCCTTCTTCTTCTTCTTTCTTCTTCTCTCTTTTCCTTTTCTCTTTTCTTCCTCTTTCTTTTTTTCTCTTCTTTTCTTCTCTTTTTTCGGTCGTTCTTTTCTCTTCTGTTCTCTTCTTCTTCTCTTTCTTTCTTCTTTCTCTCTTCTTTCTTTTCTCTTTTTCTTCTTCTTCTTTCTTCTTTTTCTTCTTCTTCTTCTTCTTCTTTCTTCTCTTCTTCTTTCTCTTTCTTTTCTTCTTCTTCTTCTTCTTCTCTCTCTCTCCTCTCTTTTCTTCTTTTCTTCTTCTTCTTCCTTTCTTTTCTTTCTTCTTTCTTTCTTCTTCGTCTTCTTCTCTCTTCTCTTTCTCTTCTTCTTCTTCTCCTTCTTTCTCTTTTCTTCTTCGTACTTCTTTCTTTCTTCTTTTTTCTCTCTTCTTCTTCTTTTTCTTCTTTCTTTCTTTATTCTTTTCTTCTTCTTCTTTTTCTTCTTTCTTTTCTTTCCTTCTTTTGTTCTTTCCTTTCTTTCTTTCTTCGTCCTTCTTCGTTCTTTCTTTCTTTTTCTTCTTCTCCTTCTTTTCTTCTCACTTCTCTTCTTCTTCTTCTTCTTTTTCTTTCTTCTTCTTTCTTCTTCTTTCCTTCCTCTTTTCTTCTTCTCTTCTTCTCTAGGCTTCTTCTCTTTTCTCTTCTTTCTCTTTCTTTTCTTCTTCTTTTCTTCTTTCTTTTTCTTTCTTCTCTTCTCTTCTTCCTCTCTTCTTCTTTTCCTTCTTCTTCTTTCTTCTCTTCTTCTTCTTTCTTCTTCTTCTTCTTCTTTCTTTCTTCTCTTCTCCTTTTCTTCTTCTTTTCTTCTCTTCTTTCTTCTTTTCTTTTCTTTTTTCTTCTTCTCCTTCTTTTCTTTCTTTCTTTTCTTCCTTCTTTTCTTCTTCTGTTCTTTCTCTCCTTTCTTCTTCCTTCTCTCTTCTTCTTCTTCTTCTTTCCTTTCTTCTTCCTTCTTCTTTCTTTTTCTTTCTCTTCTTTCTTCTTTCTTTCTTCTTCCTTCTCTCTTCTTTTCTC
This sequence comes from Conus betulinus, assembly GCA_016801955.1. NCBI lineage: Eukaryota > Metazoa > Mollusca > Gastropoda > Neogastropoda > Conidae > Conus > Conus betulinus. The sequence goes on along the minus strand of JADBJO010005656.1, from coordinate 4,652 downwards.
TTCTTCTTCTTTCTTCTTTCTCTTCTTTCTTCTTCTTCTTCTTCTTCTTTCTTTTTTCTTCTCTTCTTTCTTTCTCTTCTTCTCTCTTCTCTTTCTTTCTTCTTCCTTCTTCTTCTTTTCTTTCTTCTCTTCTTTCTTTTCTTTTTCTTTCTTCTTCTTCTTTTCTCTTTTCCTTCTCTTTTTCTTCTTCTCTTTCTTCTGCTTCTTCTTCTTTTCTTTCTTTCTTCTTTTTTTTCTTCTCTTCTTTTTCTTTCTTTCTTTATCTTCTTCTTTCTCTTCTTCTTCTGTTCTTCGTGTCTTCTTTCTTTTTCTTCTTCTTCTTCTTCTTTCTCTTCTTTCTTTCTTTTCTTCTTTCTTCTTCTTCTCTTTCTTCTTCTTCTTTTCTTTTCTTTCTTCTTCTTTCTTCTTCCTTCTTTCTTCTTTTTTCGTTCTTTCTTTTTTCTTCTTTTCCGTTTTCTTTCTTCTTCGTTCTTCTTCTTCTTCTTCTTTCTTCTTTTTCTTCCTTCTTCTTGTCTTTCCTTCTTTCTTCTCTCTTCTCGTCTTTTTCTTCTTTCTTCTTCTTCTTCTTTTCTTCTTCTTCTTCTCTTCTTTCTCTTCTTTTCTTCTTCTTCTTTCTTCTTCTTCTTCTTCTTCTTTCTTCTTTCTTCTTTCTTCTTTCTTTACCTCTTCTTCTTCTTGTTTCTTTTTTCTTCTTCTTTCTTTTCTTCTTTCTCTCTTGGTCTTCTCTTCTTTTCTTCTTCTCCTTCTTCTTTATCTTTCTTCTTCTTTCTTCTTTCTCTTCTTCTTTCTTCTTCTTGTCTCCTTCTTTCTCTTCTTCCTCTGGTCTTCTCTTCTTTCTTCTTCTTCTTTCTTCTTTGTTCTATTCTTTTCTTTTCTTTCCTCCTTCGTCTTTGGTCTTCTTCGTCTTCTTCTTTTCTTCTTCTTCTTCTTTCTTCTTTATGCTTCTTTCGTTGCTTCGTTCTTCTTTCTGTCTTCTTCTTTCTCTGTCTTTCTTCTCGCTCTTCTCTTCTCTTTTCTCTTTTTCCTCTTCTTCTTCTTTCTTTTCTTCTTTTCTTCTTTCTTCTTCTCTGTCTTCTTCTTCTTTCTTTCTTTTTCTTCTCTTTCTGTTCTTCTTTTCTTCGCTTCGTCTTCTTCTTTCTTTCTTCTACTTCTTCCTCTTCCTTCTTCTCTTCTTCTTTCTTCTTCTTCTTTTCTTTCTTCTTCTTCTTCTCTCTTCTTTCTTCTCTTCTTTCTCTTCTTCTTCTTCTTTCTCCTCGCTTCTTTTTTTCTCTTCTTTCTTCTTCTTCTCTTTTTCCTTTTCTCTTCTTCTTTTCTTCGTCTTCTTCTTCTCGCTTTTCTTTCTCTGCGTCTTTCTTCTTCTTTCTTCTTCTTCTTCTTCTTCTTTCCTTTTCGTCTCTCAATTCTTCTCTTCTTTTCTTCTCTTTCTTCTTTCTGTCTTCTTTCTTCTTCTTCTTCTCTTCTCTTTTCTTCTTCTCTTTCTTCTGCTTTTTCTTCGTTTATCTTCTTCTTTCTTTCTTCTTCTTCTCTCTTCTTCTTTCTTTTTCCTCTTCTTCTCTTCTCTCTTCTTCCTTTTCTCCTGCCGTCTTCTTCCTTTCTCTTCAAGAACAACTAGACAGAAAGAAAGACAAACGAAATGTTTTAATTGAGAGATAAAAATGGAATGATCCAAGCTTGGGCTTCTACATTCAGCGCTCAGTTAAAAAAAGGCACATTTAAATTACAATAACCTGAAAGGCAATTCGAAGGACAGTCGACTATTAAAACAATACCAGCAACCACTGCAAACACTCTACAAATTTACGGGGAAATTTCATGAGGGAAAAAAGTCACTATACACGCACGAGAGAGGCGAAGGGGGGTGGGGCGGAGAGGGATGGGGAGAGAGGGGAGGAGAGAGAGGAGAGATGAGAGAGAGAGAGAGAGAAGGAGGAGAGAGAGAGAGAGGAGGAGAGAGAGAGAGAGAGGAGAATTTGATCCAAAACGAAAGGGAGATGCGAAAGAAAGATGATACACAGCGAAATGACATCATTAAAAAAAAGAAGCGTCACACTGCTTTACATGCATGCACTGGGACAAAACAAAAAGAACAAAACAGAGACTTATCTATTACAAACAGAACCGCTGATAATATGCTGCATCCATTATACCAAGTGAGGGATGCAGAGAGAGAGAGAAAGAGAGACGAGGGAGGGAGGCAGACAGCCAGACAGGTAGGCAGACAGAGAGATGGTGTCAGACAGGACAGACAGAGACTGACAAACACAGATAGACGGACACGCACACTCAAGCACGCGCGCACACACGCACGCGCACACACACAAAATACACACACACACACACACCCACACATACACGCACACACCACACAAACACACACACACACACACACCCACATCACACAAGGAAGCACGCACGCAAGCGCACCACACATACACGCGCACGCACGCGGGCACACACACACCACCACACACACAACACACACACACACACAACCACACACAAACACACACACAACGTACACGATCAGGCCTCGTAGAAGGAGAGAGAGGGAGACGACAGCAGATAGAGAGGAGGAGAGAGAGCGGAGGAGAGAGAGAGAGAGAGGAGAGAGAGAGCGGTGCAGTCGAACAGGAGTTTTTGCATTCAACTTCTGAAAAAAAAATCAATGGAGCGATTTGCATCCAAATGGCGTCGATAGTGTTGATGTCAGCTCCTAGGGAGTATGTTTGTTAAGAACCTGGAAAGGCACATGAATAGACAAACTGCCATGTGGCGATTCAATAAGTGGGTTGTATTTGTCAATGAAAGGGCACGAAAGCTGGTAATTAAATGAATAGAAAGGGAATAATCGAGAAACACGCACGCAAATTACATCTCATTTTCAGCACAGAACGTGGAATACGCAGTTAGGTAATGTTGGTGTTGGTGCGATGGTGGTGGTTGGCCGTAGTGGGAAGGTGGAGATGGTGGAGGTGGTTGAGATGAAAGAGGAGAGAGATGAGAGGGGGGGACAGAGAGAGAAGAGAGAGTGAGAGAGAGAGTACATGTGCGTGTTGTGCATTAACCGTGTGTGTGTGTGTGTGTGTGTGTGTGTGTGGTGTGTGTGTGTGTGTGTTTGTGTGTTTGTGTGTGGTGTGTGTGTGTTGTTTTTATACCCATATTTTGTGGGTGTATATGTGTATGCTTTACGTGCATATGTGCGTGTGTTCGTGGGTGTGTGCGTGCATTGAGCGCGCGCGCGCGCGCGCACGTGGTGTGTGTGTGTGTGTGTGTGTGTGTGTGTGTGTGTGTGTGTGTGTGAGTGTGTGTGTGTGTGTGTGTGTGTGTGTGTGGTGTGTGTGTGGTGTGTGTGTGTGTGTGTGTAATGATATAAGAAGAGCTTAAGGCCAAAATGGTAGTAGTATACACGCATGTGTGTATGCATGCATGTATGCATGCTTTGTTTGTGCGTGAGTACGCGGTTGCATGTGTGTGTTTGTGTGTGTGTGTGTGTGTGTGTGTGTGTGTGTGTGTGTGTGTGTGTGTGTGTGTGTGTGTGCGCGCGGCGCGCGCGCGCGCATGTGTGTGTGTGTGTGTGTGCGTGCGCGCGCGCGTGTGTGTGTGTTTTGTGTGTGCTGGTGTGTGTGTGTGTGTGTGGTGTGTGTGGTGTGTGTGTGTGTGTGGTGTGTGTGTGTGTGTGGTGAATAGAATAGAATAGAATAGAATAGAATAGAATAGAATAAATTTTATTGTCATGAAACCTCGGGGGCGGGTTATGAGACACAACATGGTAATGTCATAGAAGAATGTGTGTGTGTGTGTGTGTGTGGTGTGTGTGTGTGGTTGCGCGCGCGTGCATTCGTGAAATAAAGGAGAGTGGGAGAGAGAGAGGAGGGAGGGGCAGAGAGAGAGAGAGAGAGAGAGAGAGAGAGAGAGAGAGAGATGGAGAGAGAGAGAGTGGTAGAGTGTGTGTGAAGCAGAGGGGAAGCAAGAGTGTACAAGTGATAGAAAAGTGGAGGGAGAGAGAGAGAGAGAAAGAGAGAGAGAGAGTGGGGGCATGGGGAGGGGAGCTGGAGAGAGAGATGAGGCATGGTAGGACCCGAGAGAGAGAGAGAGAGAGAGAGAGAGAGAGAGAGAGAGAGAGAGACGCAGAGAGAAAGAATCAAAACCACAAATACAGACAAGACAAACAACTAGACATACAGGCAGACCGACTATACACACAGAGATGTAGACGGAGTCAGAGAGTCAGATAGAGATAGAAAGAAAGGCAGATTTTGTAAAAACAAAAGACACAGAGAAATGTTGGTACCATAGAACTATAGGTGATTGTTGAAGTCGTACACATTTTGAGAAAATGGAAATGTACAGTAAATCTAACTCACACTGGCTCAGCATTTAAAGTCACTGTCGTCAGTGGGAGGGGGAAGGGGCCCCGAGGGTGTGTGTGTGTGTGTGTGGGGGGGGGGGGGGGTGTTTAGGTGATGGTGGCCCTGCCAAAATAACGGGTATGAATAACCTGGGAAACCATCTGTAGGACACACGAGACCAAACTAGAAGAAGAAGCGAAAGAAAGAAGCGTGACTGAGATAGGGAAAAGGAGGAGCAAAGATGACGATAACCAGAGAGACAAGAGACAGAAAAAAAAAGAAAACACTTAAAAGACAGGCAAA
>JADBJO010005655.1:152500-155575 GCA_016801955.1 Conus betulinus | reverse complement strand
CCTGTCTATATCTCTGACAACTCTATTTTCTTTCTGTGCCTGCGTCGATTTGTTACTCTATCGGTCTGTCCGTCTTGTCTACTCTCTCCTCTCTCTTTCTCTCTCTCTATCTCCTCTCTCTATATTCTCTCTCGATGTCTATTGAATCTCGCTCTCTCTACTCTCGCGCTCGCTCTCTCTCTCTCTCTCTCTCTCTCTATTCTGGATAGAGTGAGACGGAAAGACGGAACGCGGGTTTGCCGCAAGGAGGGCGAGCACTCGCCCACGAATTGTTTCCGCAGCATGTCTCCGATTCATGATAGATTGCCACACGCACAAGTACACAGGCACGCCGAATCGGCTGTGCAAAAACACCACACACACACACACCACACACACACACCACACCCACACACACACACAAACACACACACACACAACGCACACATTTTCACAGAGAGAGGACGAAGAGAGGGGGAGAGAGAGGAGAGAAAGAGAGGAAAGAGAGACAGAGAGACAGGACAGACCAGACAGACAGACAGATGAGACAGAACAGAGGACGAGAGAAGATATGTGCGAGGGACAGAAACACAATGAGAGAGAGGCATGTCAAAAAAGGGAGAGAGAGAGAGAGGAGAGAAGAGAGACAGAGAGAGCTGAGAGAGAGGAGAGAAGGGCGAGAGAGAGATAGAGAGAGAGGAGAGAGAAGAGAGAGAGAGAAGAGAGCGAACGAAGAAGAGAAACAGACAGACGACGCGGACGGGCAGACAGACAGACATGCAGACGGGCAGACAGAGCAGATAAACAAAAAAAAAACAGAGAAGCGCGCGCGCGCGCGCACACACACTGCACACACACACACACACACAACACACACACACACACACAAACACACACACACACAACACACACACCACACACACACACACACACACAACACAAAACACACAAACACAAACGACACAATTACACACCACTCACACACAAAACACAGAGAAGAGAGAGAGAGAGAGAGAGGAGTAAGAGAGAGGAGAGAGAGAGAGAGACGAGATGAGAGAGAGAGAGAGGAGAGAGATGGAGAGAGAGGTGGGGAGAGAAGAGAGGGATGAGAGAGAGAGACGAGGGGAGATGAGAGAGAGAGAGAGGTGGAGAGAGAGAGGAGATTAGGAGAGAGATGATGGAGAGAGGAGAGAGGCGATGAGCGGCCAGGCGATGGCACCACCGGCCGGAAGCGCGGAAAACAGTCCTGAGCGACAGGAAGGTGAAGCCAGCGCGTTGGGTCAATCAGCACTGAAGCAGGTTGCTAACGAGCGAGCGAGGGTGCAAGAGAGAGAGAGAGAGAGAGAGAGAGAGGAGAGAGGAGAGAGAGAGAGAGAGAGAGGGAATGCAAGCACGCGAGCTGGCAAGCACGCACTGCACACACACACACCACACACACACACACACACACACACACACACACAACACACACACACACACACACACACACGCACGCACACGCAGCACGCACGCACGCACGCACGCACGCGCAACACACAAACCAGAGGCAGAGACAGAGATATAGAGGGAGAGGGAGGGAGGGTGGGAGGGAGAGAGAAAGGACAGACAGACACACAGACAGACATATTGACAAAAACTGAGCGAGAGAGCAAGACAGACAGAGAGAGAGAGAGAGCTAGAGAGAGAGAGAGAGAGAGAGAGAGAGAGAGAGAGAGAGAGAGAGAGAGAGAGAGAGAGAGTATGTCAAGAACAATGATTTCCTTCATTAACTGCCCATGGCCTGTCATTAAGAGGACGAGTGCACGAAAATATCTGGAATTAAGAAACCCATACTGATTGTAAGATGAAAAACAATGGCAAAATAACACACATGCACAATATTCAGAGGTCGAAATTTCATCACACCTTGGCGTTTTGTGCAAAAACATTGACAAATACGACACACCATTATGTAGATGACATCAAATAACACGATTTAATGTGGCACGGTTCTGATGATATTTGTCTGGAATACATTCCGCTCTCTGTTCCCTTAATGTTGAACAGCACCAAACGAAATGCGACTCACTTTAGTATCTTTTTCATGAAACGGGCAAATTATTCTGTAAAACTGCAATCTCTGTATGTTGGACGATGCACTTTTAAAAAACTGATCTACCTAATCTAAATCTCAATGTTCATGATTTAAATTTAAATCGAGCAAGATTGTAATTGTGTGCGATTCACATGTTTATACAGAACAAATCTATCACTGATCTGAATGTGGTCCTGTCATTTACGCAGTCTACAAACAATCTAAACGTTGTTGGGAAACCTTTATAAATTCTTTTATGTTGCCAGCGTCTTTGTTTAACTATGCGTTGGCTACAACCATGTTGAATCACATAAACACCTGCATCTGAAACTGATTTCTTCTGATTCGTACAGCATTTGAAAAGCTTTGATAGGTTCTATGTGTTTTTTCTAGCTGTAACAGTTTAAAACAGTGTCCTATTCAGCAGACAGAACTGACATACGTTGGGTATCTGCCTCCGCCATCGACAAAATCGTTGGGGTTTTTGTACATCTACATTTTTTTTCAAAGCAGACTGTGTGTTTCCACCGTAATCAGCTGCTTGGCTTTACCCTCGCGTCTCAGAAAAGAGTTCAGCGCAAGGAAGGCGTTGAATGAGAACGAGGCTGTCGGAAGGGAAATAATGTGTGAGTCAAAGTCGTAATGATGATAATAATATTACTGATAGGGATACTAATAATGGTCAAATATATTTAAAAAAAAAAAAAATGTCAATAAGTATGGGTATGGGAGAAAGGAGAGTGGGTTAGAGGATTCTTAAACAGCAGGGTTGCCGTGGCAACAGTCTCAGAGGCGAAGGCGATGGTGATGTCAATACTAGTGGTGGTAGTATCAATACTAGCAATATTATTACTGAATGGTACTACTAACAACGATAGTGAAGGTTAAGGTAATAAAAACACAATACAGAATTATATTTAGAAAATACATTTTTATAATAATCAAATAAATAAATAAATGTGCGCGTTTGTGCGCGCGCGCGCGCGCGCGTGTGTGTGTGTGCGCGTGTGCGCGTGTGTGTG
>JADBJO010005655.1:132500-145000 GCA_016801955.1 Conus betulinus | reverse complement strand
ACGCGGCCTGTATCTTTTTACAATTTTGATTTTTTGGGGGGGTGCGTTCAGTTGCATAATATCAGCCACTTTTCTGTAGAACATAGGTTGCATTTTTTAGAGATATTGTTGTATGGTGCTGCTCTTTTTTTATAATTTTCCATGATATATTATAGTCTATTTTTTTATCTTTAAGTTTCCAAATGTGTTTGCTTAGTTCTGTTTGGTTTTTTATTTTTCATTTTTGAAGGACTGTTTATGGTTTGCATATCTAGTTTTGAAATGGTTTGCAGTAATCCCTATGTATGTTTCTTTGTCACTATCAGTTGTTACTGTGGCTTGGTATACAATATTATTGTAAGGCATTTATTATTCAGGGGGCATTGATCTTTTTTTGTGCAGTTACAAGATGTCCTTTTGTTACCCTTTTTGGCTGTGTTGCCTTTAGTTTTGTTAGATGAGTCAATTATGTTTTTGAGGTTGGGCATACATGAATATGATAGCTTGACGGTGTTTTTTTTGAATATTTTAGATAGTACATGTTCTTTTGGAAATGATGTTATAAGAATTTTTTAAGAATTCTTTTCCTACATTAGTCTTTATTCTTCCATCATATGGGGGATTATATACCATATGATCTTCCTTTTCCTGTTTTTTTATTATTACTGTTCATGTTATTATCTGGGTTGTATTGTAGTTTGTAGTTGTAGCCACTTTTTTTTCAGTGCCTCTTGGTATTCAACTGCTGCACTGTTGAATACTTTCTCAAAAACTAATGATACCCCACCCATCTACGTAGACATCAAAAGTAACCATCCACCTTCTATCCTAAAAACCATACCCAATGGCATAAACAAAAGACTATCTAACCTGTCATGCAACGAGAAAGTATTCAACAGTGCAGCAGTTGAATACCAAGAGGCACTGAAAAAAAAGTGGCTACAACTACAAACAACTACAATACAACCAGATAATAACATGAACAGTAATAAGAAAAACAGGAAAAAGGAAGATCATATGGTATAATCCCCCATATGATGGAAGAATAAAGACTAATGTAGGAAAAGAATTCTTTAAAATTCTTATAACATCATTTCCAAAGAGACATGTACTATCTAAAATATTCAATAAAAACACCGTCAAGCTATCATATTCATGTATGCCCAACCTCAAAAACATAATTGACTCATCTAACAAAACTAAAGGCAACACAGCCAAAAAGGGTAACAAAAGGACATCTTGTAACTGCACAAAAAAAGATCAATGCCCCCTGATAAATAAATGCCTTTACAATAATATTGTATACCAAGCCACAGTAACAACTGATAGTGACAAAGAAACATACATAGGGATTACTGCAAACCATTTCAAAACTAGATATGCAAACCATAAACAGTCCTTCAAAAATGAAAATATAAAAAACCAAACAGAACTAAGCAAACACATTTGGAAACTTAAAGATAAAAAAATAGACTATAATATATCATGGAAAATTATAAAAAGAGCAGCACCATACAACAATATCTCTAAAAAATGCAACCTATGTTCTACAGAAAAGTGGCTGATATTATGCAAACCTCATCTAGCAACTCTGAATTCAAAAGTTGAGATCATAAACAATTGCAGGCACAAATGGAAATTCTTGTCAACACACCATTCCTTAACACACCCTCCCTGAACGCACCCCCCAAAAATCAAAATTGTAAAAAGATACAGCCCTGAAGAGAGCAGAGAGCTGGAAACAAGCTTGTTGGTGTTTTTTTTTAATCTCTTTTTTAATCACATTTTTAACTTATATATATATATATATATATATATATATATATATATATATATAAAGCGTTTTATGTGGCAGAACAGAGCATACATTATGGGCAGAATATCACTCGAAGCACATGAACCTTGACGTATGTTCGCTGCAACAATGAGAAACGCGAAGTGACAAAGATCAGGGGGATCTTGATTTACTCTCCCATACACCCCCACACTATCCTCAAATTCTACCCCCACCCCTCGCCCGTCTAATAACCTTCTATCTCCATTTGCATCCCGTCGTCTTCACCATCATATGTCTTTAACCTCCCTATCAACGATAGTTTAAGAGAGAGAGAGAGAGAGAGAGAGAGGAGAGAGAGAGAGAGAGAGAGAGAGAGAGAGAGAGCCGCAAGATCATTTCACAATGAAATTGTTCTGATGGAATCAATACAATGTGAAATGATGTCCCCTGACCCCCACGTACATCTCCTCCCCTCTCCCACCCCACGTTTAACTTTTTTTTTTTTTTAGATGAATGTCTGCAGCCTTTCATCCTGGAAGGTGACAACAACATAGCATGTTACCGTGGAAAATATTTTTTCATAGGTTGGGTGTGCGAGCAACTTGCCTCAGTCATACCAGCTCTGCTTCTGAGAGCTATTAGACGAAGAAGAAGAAGAAGAAGAAGAAGAAGAAGAAGGGGAGGAGGAGGAGGAGGAGGAGGAGGAGGAAGGAAGGAGGAGGAGAAGAAGAAGGAGAAGGAGAAGAGGAGAAGAGGAGGAGGAGGAGAGAGAGGAGGAAGGAGGAGAAGAAGAAGAAGAAGAAGAAGAAGAAGAAGAAGAAGAAGAAGAAGAAAACGAAACGACACATAACAGTATGTGTGTTTTTCGGGGCTATGCCGATCGTTATGTGTTCTAGCACTGTCAATTTGAATACCTACATATCTTAAAATGCTTCTCAGATGTACACAGATAGTCCTCACCGATTAAAGCTGGCGGCAAGATGTGTGGATACAGACCTGTACACATTTTCTTACATCTTTCTCCAGATCATTTTTATTGCTTAAATTAAAAAAAAAAATTCCAGCACTCTTCAGAGATACAACAAAATGCACGGGGCAGGGATTTTTTTTGTGAAAGCAAGACTTCTGAGATGTGCACAAACAATAGGCACACGACTTCAATGCTCTGAAAATATAGGACATGACACCACAACAGCCGAATAGAATGTACTGGTTAGATGAAATCCAAAGGACATTGCATCATATTCTCAAAGGACTGAACAGACCACTGGATTTCCCATGTGTATGTCTATATACTGAAAAGAAAAAAAAATCTGCTGAAACGAAGCAAATGCAGTTTAGACATGACATCACAACGACACACTATCCATTTTAGAAAAGCAATTTCAAGAACACGTGACCGCATTCACACACAACATACTGTATTGAAGCAACACAGAGGAGATGACGTGTTACTCACTAAACAAGCATAGTTCTGTATAGGATCAAAATGTTTAGCAAACAGTGTAAAAGAGATAGCAGTGGAAACAAAGTGTTTACCATTTCATTTTCAACGAATAAACGCTTTTTTTTTTTCAGATTGAATGTCTTGGCCAGGTGAAATATTTCAGACACAACGAGTAAAACTTGGTCATTGTTGAGGAAAGGGAACGGCAAAATCAGACAAAGCAGTAATACAGTATGTAGATTTAACACAAATGTTGCCAGGGATATTCCAAGTACCAGATGTATGCGTCTGAATAAACTTCATCATTGTGTGTCTAATTCTAGAAAAAAAAGAAGCAAAACTCGCTTTATGTTAAAGTTAAAGTTAACTTTCTTTTCTCTGTGTAAAAATCAGGACATGTAAGCGAATATTTTATAGGAGACTTTATTTTAAATCACGAAATTATGTTTTTTTTAAAACCCACGAAATATGTTCCTTTGTTCTCTATTTTGCGGCAGGAGGGAAATGCAGGTATCAGCGACCCTTGAACGCTCTCTCTCTCTCTCTCTCTCTCTCTCTCTCTCTCCTCTCTCTCTCTCTCTCTCTCTCTCCTCTCTCTCTCTCTCTCTGTGAGTGAGTGAGCGAGTGAGTGAGGGAGTGAGTGTGTGTGTGTGTGTGTGTGTGTGTGTGTGTGTGTGTGTGTGTGTGTGTGTGTGTGTGTGAACTCCTTAACCTCTTTATCATCCAAAAACAAAGCGACGTTAGCATCACATAACTTGATGCACAAAATGCAAGACCGGTATACACGGGCATTGATATCACTGTTCCGCGACTGCGTTACGCCAAAAAGAGTTTAAAGACTGTTCTATAGGAATTTCCAGAAAAAAAAAATTGGACATAGCAAAACATAACACAATATCATAACCGGAGCATGGGAAGAATACAATGAGAGCATCATTAATGGGCAATGTTGATAATAATAGTAATAATGATAATAATAACGATGCTTATAATTATAACAACAATAATAATACAAGAACATCACCACCACCACCACCACCAACAATAATGATAATGATAGGCTAATAATGTTAATAATAAGAAAAACAATAATAATAATGACAATAATAATATCGAGCCAAAGTATCTCATGTATATACGTATACCTAGAATACAACCATGACATTTAAGGTATTTTGCCTGAAGCACGATGAAATTTCTATTCTTTTTTTCCATTTTTCTGAAATAACAAGAATTGGAGGTAGTATTGTTCATGTATTGTGTGCGTGCGTGCGGTATGTGCGAGTCCCAACCATTTGAAATTTACCATCGTATACCTGTGTCTGTTAAACAACATTTGAAATTTAGCACTGGGCCATTGAACTTCTGACCAAATATGAGAATACGTCCTTTGCTCGTCTCTGTAGGACCGGTAATATGGTTACATATAAAAAGTTCTCACATATTGTTCGTGTAGAAATAAACACAAGCGTTTCAGAACAATTTTGAGGGTAATCGTGCCGAGTGCATGGTCTAATTCCTTATTCTTTCTTCATCTCGCCAGTGAAATGTTATACTGTTATATAAGATCAAATGTGATACATCAAGCACGTTCCAAAGGTAAAATAAACGGACACACTTTATTGTTTATCAGCATTATTTTTTTTTTTTGTCAAGTGATGATGCAACAGTAACACGGTTTAGCTGCAGTCGGCAGGTTTGTCAACATCAGCGACTGTTTGAATGTGCGGTAAAAACCCCATCTCCCTCCCCAACCCCGCCCCCTGTACTGAGCTACCCATTTCTCCCTCACTCTACCCCTCCTCTACCCCCACCATATTTGTTCCACCCGTGTGGCAATCTTGTAGCTCTACCACTGCTCTCATGCTTCAGGTAACGCCTGCTGCCATCCTACTTTGAAACTGACTGGAAGCAAACAAACAAAAAAAAAAAACTTTGCGGCATCACCCGTCTTGGAATCCCAGGATCCCCCCCCCCCCCCCCCAACGCCAGGTGATTTTACAGTTCCCTTTATACATTTGTGATCTCATCTTGCGTAAAGCGATTGTCTCACTCCTCCGAGTCAAAATAAAGCAAACCGATGGAAAAGTTAAAACTTATCATGTGTTTTTATGCCCCTCCCACGACAAAATACTATTTTTTTTTTTTACAGCAGCATCTCTGGAGTTGATGCTGAAATATAGCCTCCACGCTGGATGAAGAAAGGCTATAGAACCACGTGGCCTCCTTGAGGACACACCACTAAGAGATGGCATGGCATCTGCGGCACAGCTGGGGCAGGGGGCAGCGTGGCGGGTAACAGCAGTGACTGTCTGTAAATGCGAACTACGCTTACTATGAAAGAGATTCAAAGCTAGATTATTTCGACCATCTAACGAATGGACACGATCATGACAATACCGAAGCAACGGGTTTCGACCTCCAGGGCTTCTACAGATGCGAGAAACGAAGAGAGAGAGAGAGAGAGAGAGAGAGAGAGAGGAGAGAGAGAGAGAGAGAGAGAGAGAGAGAGAGAGCAGTGACCTGTACTGTGCCTAATGGGTCCTTTTGCAGGTGAGAATGGAAAATGTGATCGTAGTTATCTCTCTTCCGCATCGGGTTGGACGGAAAGATGGGGGGTGGGGCAATGGAAGGGGGGGGGGGGGGGGGGGGGGGGGGGCAGTTAGGGGGGGAGGGAGTTGCTAAACAATGAACGTGAAGAGCGTGAACGATATGTGATTTTAAAACACAAATGAAGGAAAATCACAGAGAAAAACAGGAGAGGGTGGCGACAGAAATTACTTAACGAAAAGAAAAAAAAAAAAAAAAGAATCAAATCATTGGATACGTCGATAAAAAGTGGGTCGAAACTCGTTGTTCCAGTGATATGTGCCGTCCTCTAACCAGCACAAGTGTCACTCTCTGGCTCCGCCGGCTCCACTCCCATCTACAGCCACCCGGGCTTTCAACCGATGCTCCTTCAAAGTGAACCATCTGTGTTGAAACGAATCACAATACGCGTGCCTCCGAGCTCTGACCCAACAGTACTATACAGTCAGAGCCTGCCCACAATGGCACAGCTTACAAACAGCAGTGTTAAGTTCCCTTCGATCTTTGCAATCTTAAATCCTCCAAAAAACATGGATGAATACACGAACCAGATACGTAAGTCTAAGCAACACATGTGTAAAAGGAAGTACGAACAAAACAAAGTATTTCCAGGTTTAAAGCAGGTTGGCATTTTGTTTTTTTTAAAAGAAATTTTTCCCGGTATCGCCAGCACACTGTCATTGTATATGCGTCAGTGGAATTAACGAGCCGGGTGTGCCCACACTATTACTGGTTATGCATTAAACACGATTACGAGCTACCAGGTCACTGTGGGGAACAGTTGAATGCTGTTACTCTGAGAGAGAGAGAGAGAGAGAGAGAGAGAGAGAGAGAGAGAGAGAGAGAGAGAGAGAGAGAGAGAGAGAGAGAGAGAGAGAGAGAGAGAGAGAGAGAGAGAGAGAGAGAGAGAGAGAGAGATGATTATGCAGGTGAAGTCAGTATCCGCCATGATGGGGGTAATACTGACGCAATTGTGTTATGCAAAAATCCATTGAAAAGCAACAACACACCTCATCTCCAAGGACTGCATCCTTGATGCTACAGCCTCGTGACGAATCATAGTCATTTTTTTTTCAAAAAATGGCGGCCTGCTGAGAATTACCAGCTGAAACATTGAACTGTTCTCCCTTACCTCGTTAACAGTTTTGATGGTCTGAATCCATCGGGACTGATGGCTCTTCAGATCTGGAACAAGCCGTGCACATGTGGCTGACAGTAATAAACAAAAAGTTTTAAATTACCTAACGGGCAATTCATTCCATGCCACGGCGTGTACATCGCATTGAAGGCCGCTAGGGTGGCGGTACTACGCATGCGACTTTTTAAAATAAATTTTTCTTGATTTTCAAAACTAACCGCCCGGATATTTTCAACTGGACTACTATCAGATGAGTATGCTGGTCAAGGCAGGCTGACAAAGGGACTGCTGTTGTTGTCACTGTGTTCTGTTTCAGGCGACCAGTGAAGGGAGACGTTGATTAACTTGTGGAGGAATCATCGTCATGTAGGACATAATTGCTGTACAGTTTGGTGGAAAAAGTCTAGCAGCGCCTGGATGTTTTTTCTTGGAAGTCTTGGATACTTCCAAGACGACAGGATGGCTTACATGGGGGGTAATAAACCCAGCTCAGGTGACCAGTTTCAGACTACTTCATGGGTGATGTCCGGTGGTCATTTTTCCGACGAATTTCGTAACACTGTAATGCTACCAGAGAGACTCAGACTGACCATCATTTCACTACTGAACTGGACGTTTGTCCAGTAATCATGCCATAGTCCAATTCAAGCTTCACATCAGTTTCCCTCAGTCTTTCGGTTCATTTAACTTTTTGCTCATATTTTTCTTCATATTGTTTTCCCTTTTGAAATTCATGGAATGAAGCTTTCTTAGCTCAGGCTTTCATGAACAATTCACACCAGCCCGACTGTCTAATTCACCAGCGTCTCTCTTGAAATCTTTTTTTTTTGTTTTTTGCGATCTGCAAGTCGAGGTGCTCAAGCAGCTGTGTCACTCATTTCAACATCAGGACTAGAACCGGGAGGGTTGATATTGGCATTCCAGTGATCCATTCCAGTGACATACTGTATGAACTTTCCGAAAGGTCCTTTTTCTAAATCTGAAGCACTCATGCCATTTTTCTGCTCTGCTGGCCTTCACCTAAAACGATGATACTATCAGTATGTAATCATAGCTAACACCTTGCCTTACTTGTCAAGGCAACACACACACACACACACACACACACACACACACACACACACACACACACACACACACACACACACACCCATTCACACACACACACACACACACACACACACACACACCATTCACACACACACACACACACACACACACCCACACACACACACACACACACACACACACACACACACACACACACGTCAAGCCACTGATGTTTGTTATTCTCCCACAGTTCCCGTGTTTGCCCCATCGTAGTAGCAAAAGGCTGATATCAGTAAGAACAATACCTAGGATTACCGCCAGGACGGCATAACACGCCATGATGAGTTGACATTGATTCGCCACCAGGCTGCTACACTAGACTCTAATAATAAAAAAAAAGGCCAGAGAGAGAGAGAGAGAGAGAGAGAGAGAGAGAGAGAGAGAAAAAAGGGAGAGAGAGAGAGAGATGAGGCGGGGTTGAGGATTGATGGCGGATGGAGGTAGAGGAGAGGGGCGGGGGTACAATGTTAAAGCTGGGGAGAAGCGAAGGATATAGACAACGATTGTATCCAACCAAAAAAAAAAAAAAAGAAAACCATCAAAGAAAACGAAAATATAAATCAAATGAGTGTTCGGTTGTAAAACAAAAAGTGTTCTATGCCCTCCCCTCCTGAACTTGCTTGTAAATTGAAAGGCATGGCAACTGAGCAGACAAAGCAAAGATGAACAGAACCAAGAGCAGTGTGAAATAAGTAACAAAGATGTTACGAACAAACAGATGTTTGAATAAGTGAGAAAAAAAAATGGTTTGATTAGCACACAACCAGAAAACCGACGAACGTATTGTTAGGAGACATTCACATATATACATACACATCCCCCCCCCCCCCCCCCCCCCCCCCACACACACACACACACACACATAAACCAGAAAACGTGCACTCACAAACCAAAACAGACATGATAACAATAATAATAATAATAATAATAATAATAATAATAATGATGATGATGATGATGATGATAATACCATCACTACCACCACGCATACACAAAAACAACAATCAGGTCAAAAAAATTTGTCCTCTGCAAGAAAAAATCTTTGAGAAACAGATCGCTCTCTAAAATAAATAAATAAATAAATGAAACAGCGAATAAACAACTACGTTTAGTAATATCAAATGGGGTAGTGTGACCCTAGATTATACGTTGACTGGTGCTGCATTCCTATAGGGTAAAACAGTCCGTACACTGGCTAAACCTGTGGTTGGAAAAAAAGGACAAAAGCTGCAGTGATTACTGCCTGTAAAACACTCTTTAAACGAAGAGGTTGGGGCAGGCGATGGAGGTGTAAGGGGGGTGGGGGAGGGGTGGGGGTGGATGGGGGGATTAGGGGTAGAGAGCAGGGTATAGTGATACACATTATTGTCTTAAATGCAAACCAGATCAATCCAAGAATATGAAATCACCTTCGAGAGCAAGTGTTTGAAACCAACCTGACAGCAAGTAAGTGTAAAATAAAATAAAATAAAATAAACGAATGAAGTAAAGTTTGCAGGCAATATTGTACAGAAAATCTAACAAACAACAAACAAAAAGGTGATCTCCTGCTCAGGTTATTAAAACAATGCGTCCAAAAACATGGCATAAAAAAAAGAAAACTGAAAGAGCAACAACGGTCGCCAGAATAAGATGTTCACAGGATTGCTGCTTTGATGGTGATTTCAATGGGTTGACTGCGTAGCGGTACGTATGTAAGGGACCTTTCGTTTGTCAAAACAAAGATCCACAACCCCAAACCTCAAATCCGAACAAATCAAAACAGTGAAAACCTTCTTCTCCCCCCCCCCCCCCCCCCCCCCCCCCCCCCCCCCCCGATCCCATTATCCCCATCTCCCACCACCACCACCACCCCCCCCCCCATGGCGTGAGAGAGGCGGCAATAAAGGCGTCACGCCTTAGTTAAGTTTAAAAAAAAATGAAGTAGTTAAATTCAAGTGTGAGGAAGTTTTGAAAATGCGCTGCTTTAAAAGCACTGTCACAATTCATTGCTGTCTGGGAAGGTGAGTGTGTGTGTGTGGTGTGTGTGTGGGGGGGGGGGGGGGGGGGGGGTGGTGTGATGATGAATAAATAGTATTGATAATTACAGTTATAACATGAACAACAATAACATTGTATGTGAGTGCGTGCGTGTGCGCCTGCGTGCGTGCGTGCGTGCCTATGTGTATCAAAATAACTGAGAACTTTACCTTGCTTGTCACACACACACACACACACACACACACACACACACACGCACACACACACACTCGCACACACATGTGTGCGCATGCGCAGAGCGCGCTCGTAACCTGCGCAGAAATCTACGCACACACGCACATGAGAGAGAGAGAGAGAGAGAGAGATGAGAGAGAGAGAGAGAGAGAGAGAGAGAGAGAGAACCACTTTCTTGACCATAATACGACGTTTATGGAGGATGTCAAGCCGTAGGGGAAAGGCTAACACCAGTGTCAGACCCGAACGGTAGGAGTCACCCACACACAACCCCTCATGCCCAGAAGAACGTGCTCTCGCCTCAGCGAACAAGAGAAGGGAAGCTTAGAAGCACGAGCATACCAGACGAAAGCTTGAGACGAAGACCAAGACGTTCACACACAACTAAACGACAAGTACAGGCATCTACCATTTCGTGTGGCTTTAGCGTCAGGAAAGAAGATAGCCGTAAGCAGTTCGTGGTGGAAACAAACGAACCACTACCACCAAAAAAAAAAAAAAAAGCTAATGGTTGAAGTTACAGGTCAGACTAACCCCCATATCCTGATGCTGTGGTGAGAAATGACGCATTGGTGGGGGTGGGGGTGGGGGGGGGCGGGGAGGCGAATCACTCTGTCTTAGCATGGGAAAAAGAGGGGGGAGGGGTTACTGAGGGGGGGGGGGGGGGGGGGGTACCGAGGGGGTGGGGGTCGGGTAATGGCGGGCTTTAAAAGTCCTATCTGCAACGCTCCCAACTGGTTGATGATGAAACTGGACAGGGGGCTGGGGGGAGGGGGGGGGGGAGGGGGGAGGGGGGGGGGGGGGGGGATTCTACATTTGCCGACGTCTTGTTTGGGAGAGAGAACCTTCCTCGCAGACACACACAGTGATGACTTCCCCCACCCCCACCACCTCGCCAACTCTCTTTCCCTTCCCCAGTGATCTGTCTGCCTCCCCCGCCCCCCACCCTTTACCCCCCCCCCCCCCCCCCCCCCCCCCCTGCCTCCTTTGCCCCCCCCCCTCCCTCCCCTACCCCCCCTCCCAACCCATGCTATCCACGCCAGATTAGGATCCTTTGACAAGAACTGTAAGGTGGACAATACAAAAACGATGTCAGTAATTATCAGAGAAGAAGACGACGAAGAAGAGGAAGAAGAAGAAGACGAAGAGAAAGAACGAAAGAAAGAAAGAAAGAAAGAAAGAAAGAAGAAAGAGAGAAAGAGAGAAAGAGAGAGAGAGAGAGAGAGAAAAAGAAAGAAAGAAAAATTAGAAGAAACAAACCAACTTGAAGACAAAAAGCACAGAGTCAATGATCAAAAGTTCAAGAACAAGAAAGGAAATATGAGCTTAAAGCAAGCTACAGAATTACAATAAAATTAACGATGGCGGTAGTGATGATGATGTCAGCGATGGTGATCTGGAAAGAACAAACAGACAATCATGCTGATGAAACGAAAGAAGAAGAAGAAGAAGAAGAAAAGAAGAAGAGAAGAAGAAAGAAGAAAAAGAAAAGAAGAAGAAGAAGAAGAAGAAAGAAGCAAGAAAGAAGCAGAGGAAGAAGAGATCGCCGCCGCCGCCGCCGCCGCCGCCGACGACGCGACGACGACGATGATGATGATGAGGGCAGCATGTAAGCTACACCTTGGATATCCGTTCTGTTTCTAGTCTACACTTTACAGCTAGCCACGAGGCTTATTAGTGCCGTTTATTTTCTCCAGACACGTCTGCCTGGTAAAGGTATTCACCACACCAACAAACATACAAACCAGCAAAAAAAGACTAAAAAGACATAAGCAATGACAACAATAACTTTAAAAAAAAAAAAAAAAAACTTGTTCGCTTTCTATCTCATAGTTTTGCAAACAGACAAGCTCATTATCCGAACAATAGCGGGGCTTGACCTGTAGAACCCACAGGCTGAAAGAAAGGTCAAGGTGAGAACGGTGCATAACTATTGCAGCACAAGACTCCAACCCATCAGTTCTTGGAGTACTGCAAACAATAAAATCCATCAGATACAGCAAATGCAAACACACAAAACACAAAAAGAAACTATATTATTCTTGCAAGGGAATAATCGGCAACAATGAGTAAAAAAAAAAAAAAAAAAAAAAAAAAATAAAAAAAAACAAACAAAACAAAACAAAAAAAAAACCCCCAGCAGAATCGCACAGCAAAAACCCCAAAACAGCGGGGAATGTATTTTGAAAAATCTGAAACAAAGGTGTTCAATTAAAACAAGCAAACAAACAAACGAAGAAGAAAGA
>JADBJO010005655.1:92500-117500 GCA_016801955.1 Conus betulinus | reverse complement strand
AAATTCCCTCCCAGACCGCACTGCGGGCTCAGTTGTCTTGAAAGTAACTGAACTTCCAGCACGTGACATACGCCGTTCGGCATGCGAAGGGCCGCAACTATCAGATAGTACGCGTCTTTAGGAAAAGCACATCGTCTTGCTTGTTTGTGTCTCTGTTTTTGTTTGTGCCTGGCCTGATTCTCCGGGCCGACAACTTGTTTGTTGAAAACACACAAAACTGGCAACAAAGTGAACACGAGCGAGAACAGATGGTCATCACAAGGGCAATCCACGACCAAAATATTGTCGTCAATAAAATAATTCTTCTTTTGAACAGTTTCTATGCAAACATGGTATACTGTGCGACATGAAACAAAAAGGTGATTGTGCCAAAAAAATAAAGCAACGTGCTAATCCCCACTCCCTTCCACCCCCCGTTCCCATGAAACCGTTTTCGCAAAGCAGATTTCGAAAATGTTACACTACATACACTACGAACGTTTTGTAAGCTTTTGTACATTAAACCAGGCTGGTGAATTCTTGAACTTTTGCAACCATTCGCATGAATGATTTCAACAGTTTGAAACCTCGTGAATAAAAGGGAGTAATATCAATCGACCTGTGATAGTCTTTTTTTTTTTTCGATTTGGTTCTTTATCCTTTTCCTTTCTGTCCCCTTCTGTCTGATTTGCAACAGCTAGCAGGAAGTATTTACATCAGGTGCGCTGGGAGGGGGGAAGGAACATCTAGAGAAGTAGGGAAGTTACTGTTTCAAAGTTAAAGTGTCTCGTTTCTTTCACACACACACACACACACACACACACGTACCCTCTCTATCTCTCTCTCTCTCTCTCTCTCTCACACACACACACACACACACACACACACGTACCCCCCCCCCCCCCTCTCTCTCTCTCTCTCACACACACACACACACACACACACACACACACACACACACACACACACACACACACACACACACACACACACACACACACAGAGTGAGAAAAAAGTCAGCTATCTCTGAGAAGTTGGCAAAGGGAGGTCGCCGGTGGTTAAATGCTTCTGTCTCGTATCTGTAACAATTGAGTGTGACCGTAAAAAGCTGCAGCCAACATGAACATGTTATTTTCCTACGCGACCTCTGTGAAACGTACAGCTGTACTGTAACAGAAAATCCCCATCTCCCTCTCAATCAACCCCTTGCCTCATCTCACACGGGCGCAAGCACACATACAGAGAGAGAGAGAGAGAGAGAGAGAGAGAGAGAGAGAGAGAGAGAGAGAGAGAGACAGAGAGAGAGACAGACAGACAGACAGACAGAGGACAGACAGGCAGACAGAGGGAACGGGGGGGGGGGGGGGGGGCGCAGGGAGAGACAGACAGACAGAGAAATGCAGAGACGGAGATGACAATTAGAGATTGTTGCAAACAAACAAAAAAAAACCAAGCAAACAAACAAACAAAAACCAGCAAAAATACTATGCCATCGTGTATCAACAACCTGACAAAACCAAAGCAAAATAAAAGCAGAGCCAACGAAGACATTAAGTTAAAGACTCTTCGGTCCCTCCTTCCCTCACAAACAAACAGTAAAACAAATAAACAAACAAACCCCAAATCAAGGTCACGTTGTCCAATTGTGGAATCTGAACTTACTGTTGACCTGCTCGACCTGGTATGGTAAGGCATGACAAAAAGAAACAAACAAAACTGGAGCTTTTCTTATCAATTCAAGACACAAACACCGCCAGCGAAACACACAAGGCCACCAGAAGTGTAGCATGGATATAGCAGTTACGTTTCAACATGATACGGCAGTCCCCGGCTGGGAGATCACAATGTCACAGAACCTTTCCCATCCCACTGAGGACATTTACGGCTGTCATTGTGCCCGGATAGTCAATAACACGTTAGAAAAGGGTATACGTGATAATAATGTTGACGTTACTAGTAATAATAATAATGATGATAGTAAAACAAACAAGCAAACAAAGACCCCTCCCCCCCCCCAAAAAAAAAAAAAAAAAAAAAGTAGACTCAAACGGAGTCAATGAAATGAAAACAATCAGTCACTGTAGGGCGATTTTACGGTCGATGAAAAGAAGACATGATGCAATTATCAAAAAAACAAACAAACAAACAAAACAAACATGAATTACAGTGTGAATCCAAATTACCGCGACAGGTGTTTGGTTAAATCTGGATCACATAAAAAATATTTAACACCTTAAAAAAAACAACAACAACAAAAAAAAAACAAACAAAAAAACACACCAAAGCAAACCCAAGGAATTCTCAAGCTTCACGCCTCTTAAATTTCAATAATACAAGTGTTTAAACAACACCTAACACACACACACACACACACACACACACACACACACACACACACACACACACACACACACACACACACACACTACAAACCAAACCAAGCCAAAGTAAACCAAACCAAGAATTCTCCAGCTTCACGCCTCCATCATACACGTGTTTATGTTTGAATAACGAGCGGACCATGAGCAGGGTTTTGTTTTTTCCTTCGTTTAAATAACACTGTTGAATGGAAATGTATAGCACGGTGACTTAGTATAGTTCAATAATCAGCAAATACTCAAGTGACGAAATCATTGTTCTATTGGCCTCATTCAGCATAAAAAAATGTGTAAATAAGAGAATCGAAATTGACGGCACATGATGATTTTTTTTTCCTGGCATAGTGGCACTTTACTATCCAACAAATAAAAAATGAGGTAACATTTGAAATGTGTATTAAAAGACTTTTTTTTTCTTTTTTTTTTCAAAATATACATATATGTACACTGTATCGATTTTTCGTTTTCTCTAACATCATATTTCTTAGGAGGGTGTTAGTTTACACAGCTAAAGCAAATAATTTTTGCACGGGGTTCATAGGTTGTAAATGTTTCATTAAGGTATACATTATTGAAAGAAATATTCCTCCTTCCATCTCATTAACGACTATATTGCGACACTGTGAACACGTTGCAGAGCACACACACTACTATCTATTACGCTGTCTGTGTGTGCCAGTATGGATTTTCGTGTATGGCACAGTTGTTATTATCACTGACATTTCTGTTTACATATACGGGGGCTTAATAATTAAACGGAAGAAAAAGCCTAGTTTTACTCAGGTTAAATGTGTTCACAAGTTAGCTATCACGTTATTTTTGTAGATAGCTGTTGTGATGGTTGCTTCATTTTCAGGATATAATTCTCCCCCTACCCCCCTCCTTCCCCCCGTGTGATAACAGGCCCGAAAGCCGCCGCCCCGTCCTTCCCCCTCCCTCCCTCCCCCAGATATTTCCTGCCCCACTGGCTGTGTAAGAAACCTGAAAACAGAGACGCGCGCGCGCGCGCGCGCGCGTGTGTGTGTGTGTGTGTGTGTGTGTGTGTGTGAGAGAGAGAGAGAGAGGCAGAGGCAGACAGACAGACAGACAGACAGAGAGACAATGAGACACACAAACCAAGACTGACTAGTATGCCCCTCGCTTTAAACCGAAGCCATGGTGCATTCAGATCAGACTCTTCGGCGAAGCTTCAGGACCCCAGCTGGACGTTGGCTGCCTAAGTTTGCAGTTTGACCGGACAATAACATATGCCATTACATGAGAATGCAGCAGCATTCACCTACCAATTAGAGGAAGCTGTCAATACTATCATTATCATTTTTTTTCTTGGGGGGGAGGGGGGGGGGGGGGGGTAGTGGTGGTGGTGGTGGTGGGCATGGGGGACAAGCAGAATGGCTGAACATAATTAAAACTCTCTCCCCGTTACCCTCGAGCCCTTTGACGTCATGTCTGTCTTCTTCATGTCGAAGAGGAAGTGGAGTTTATGAGAAACGAAGTGGAATTTGACTCTGGACTGTTTTTAAAACTTCGCCTTTGTCTGCCATCTCTGTCCACTGCATTTATCGCGTATTTCAGGCTGCCAACTTCTTTCCACTTGCATAATTAGAATCGTGGCGTTCACTTGTTGTTGTTTGGCGACAAGGGAAACAAGACAAGCTACTACCGACCAGAAGCGTGTTTCATACACGCAACAGCAAGCAAGAGGTTACGATTCCCACGAATTTGACCGGTGTGAGTTTCTTTGCGAATCTTGCAGCTTTCGAGATCTAGCAAGTTGTTGCTAGCGTATCTGGCGAGTGTCTTGCATGCTTAGAAAAGATGGCGAGGTACGGTGGGTTGGTTTTGTGAATGGTTGTGAGCTCTCGCGTGTTGGGAATAAAATGATACGAATCTCTCATTAAGGGAATTGCATGAGTGTTCTGCCTCTAAACTGCCCACGCGAGGCTTGTACTAATCTTCTAGCCAACTTTAGGCTCTGTTCAGATGCCTCTGCGGTTTCAAAGTCTTCGAAAGTTCTCCGCTTGACATCCGTTTTGCGCGTCAAAGGAAAAAAGACGTTTGATGATACACGTGAACTCTTCAGCAGTTACCCCCCCCCCCCCCCCCCCCCCTCCTCAGCTCCTTCTTCATTGCAATGCTCTCCTCCCTTCCCCTCGTCCCCCACCCCCACTCCACTCCCATCTCCATTTTATGTCTTACCACTATCCCATTCTCTTTAATGTGGGATTGTCATATGAAATGATGTCGTTTTTGCAAATATCAATGTCTTTCTATTCGTTTATTGATTTATTTATTTACATCCTTATTCATTTAAATGGTTATCTGTTCATACATTTGTTGATAAATTCATTCATTCGTGTATACGTTTACTTATTTAAGTTTCTTATTTAGTGCAAGTCCCTACTCAGCACGTTTATTTAAACGTATACAACACTTTGGTAACCTAACTTTATTTAAGAATGAAATACCACCTTTCCCCTATATAGTTCACTTTTTTTTTTTTCACACAAGCAATGCCTCACTCCTCATTCCGTTCCTCGTGTCCTCTGCAGCACAAAAACAAAATAATATATTTGTAGTATACATCTGACTTCCCCCTACAAATGAAAGCAATGAATATAATAGGGAATACAAGTCTCCTCCATTGTACAGACATTTACGTATTGTAAAATACATACCACTTTTCTCCCCCAAACTAGAAGCAATTAAAATTACATTATTAAGTTCACTTTTGTTTTCATTTTTTCCACAAAGGAAACCAATAAACATTTCTCGTGTGTGTGTGTGTGTGTGTGTGTGTGTGTGTGTGTGTGTGTGTGTGTGTGTGTGTGTATGTATCTATGTGTGTGTGTATGTGTGTGTCCGTGCGTGTGTGTGTGTGTGTGTGTGTGTGTGTGTGTGTGTGTGTGTGTGTGTGTGTGTGTGTGTGTGTGTGTCTTCTTCCTCCCAATCAATAAATACATCTATATCTATCTATGAAAAAACAAAACATAGGCTGTAGAACGTAAAAGCCGTGACCTGTCAGCGGTTCACCTCATCTAAGGCACGACATACAGGAAGACGGGGCCCATCCCTCTCTGTCTGTGCTTCTAAGCGTCCCTGAACTGAAACGTGAGCCTATTACTGCCGTTGGGCAGAGAGGGTTTTCCAGCCGAAAAGCAAATGGGACACCACGTCTGGTTGGAACTCGTGATCCTCTGTTCCGCAGGCAAACGCTCGAACAATTTTACCACGGGCCCTCCTGTCTATCTATCTGTCAATCTACCTGTCTATCTGGATCCTGCCTGTCTATCTACCACTCTATCTCTCTGTCTATCTGCATCCTGCCTACCTGTCTATCTGTCAGTCTACTTATCTGTCTATCTGTATTCCTTTTTCCCCACCACATAAGCCAGTCACCTTTGCATGAAATATGTATTTCACTTCTCCACATCACTGATGGCCGTTCAGATATTATGAAATACATATCTCCCTCATCCGCCCGACTGAGACAAAGCAACGAATTACGAAATGGTATCGATCTTTTTTTTTTTTTTTTTCATTTCAATCAACATGTCGTATTATAAAGTATACCCCCCCTCTTTCCTTTCCACGGATGGCATTATGAAACATAATATTGTTTTCTCCATTGCATTGATATCAATTTGAAGATCAAGAAATGTGCATCTTCATTTCCCCACTGTTGAAAACAGTTAACGCTTTATGGAACAGACATCAATCCTCCTCGCTATAAAACGCAATAATCATATCATGAAACACATCTTTCCCTCTTTCTGCCATTGAAACCAATCGACGTGTAGGCCTAATGGAATACTTATTTCTGTTCTCCATTGCCACTGATGCCAACAGGCGTGTTATCAAATTTATGTCCGTCTTTAACCAGTTAACATACTATGCAGTACGCATCTTCCTTATCCCCACGTCTGAAAAAGTAAAATACTATGAAAATGTGCGCTCCCCCTCTTTCCTGACATCAATTAAAATATTGTGAAATGCATGAGTTTCCCTTCGCCACCACTAACATTACGTAGTTTATTTCGAAGTTTTTTTCTTTCTTTCTTCTTCTCACAACAGAAACCGACTGATACCATGACACACATATCTCCATCCTCCACGGCACTGAAACCATGTACATATTACGAAATACTTATTCACTGTCCCCACGCTTATAAGCAGGTAACACATAATCAGATGAACGTTTCCCTCCTTTGTCGATGAAACCAGTCAACAAATCAGGAAATGCATATTTCCCTTCTCCCCACGACTGAAAGAAGAAGACGTCTTGTGAAATATATATCTCACTGAAACCAGTAAAAAGCATAATAATATATATATTTGGCGTCTTCTTCCCATCACTGAGACAAATTGATGCGTTAAAAGGACTAAGTCACAGAGCCAGAGAACCAGCGAAATGTCGGAGGTTCGCTGTCACCAGGGCCAAGCCCTGTCGAAGATGGAGCCCAGTCTTTTTTCTTTTCCGCCGCCTTCATCTTCCCAGATCCGAATCAGGTACCCATTTACTACTGGGTGGACAGGGAGGACTTCCAAGCCGCGGCTCTAGAGATCAGAAGACAAAGTGAAAAGCAGAGAGCAACTCGCAGACTAGCAGAGTAGGGAAGCTGTCGAAGAACATCGTAACCATCGCCATAAGAAACAGGATGGCTGACAGCAAAAATGAGCGGGGTTGAAAACACAAAGAACATCTTTTGACTTTAGTATTGTGGAACTGGACCGTCTGAAAAACTTGAAACAAGTATGAGAACTGTTTTCACCGTCAAGAAGACTGCTTTCACTCTCGTGTGTCAGCAGGATTACGCAAAAAGCACCGGGCGAAACGCTGGCATGATTATAGTCCAAGAGAACCCATTTAGTTTGGGTGCGGATCAAACAACGCATCCAGATTCGGTCTAGCAAAATAATGACATTCTTTCCCAGTGTAAACACTATGAAGTCACTGTTTACGAACTGATAACTGTCTACGAAGTTCTACATTTTCATAAAATATCTGAACTGTCTAATTTCTTAACTTTCTTTTTCTTGGGGTTTTTTCAATTTTGGGATATTTTGCAATTCCCATTACACTATTTACAAAGACATGGGAAGTAACTCTTTTCGTCTTTACGCAGTACTACTACTTCTCCTTGAGATTACATTAATTTCCTGGTTGAGTTCGACTTTGGCGAAAGTCTGCGTTCCGCCGAGTACCCTGCTAGTAAACGATGTGTCAGTTTTCCTGACAAAGGTTAGTGTGCTGTGTTGATTTTGGTTTCATTTCAACAGAAAAAAAATAGTTATGTTTAGAAAAACAAAAGAAAAGACACAAAAAACAAAAGTCAAAAACAAGGACAACAGAGCGCATTCCTGAAAAGTGTTTAACATATAGAATATTATTGTTCTGGTTCTATTTTCCTTATTATTGAATCCAGTCAATACACAGTATTCCTTGTCCTAGTTCTCTTTTCCTTGCCGCTGAACCCAGATAAAGGTACAGGAACATATAGCATATAACAATGAAAAAAAAAAGGTTTTTGTTTTTGTTCCAATATGATTAATAATTGAAAAATAACAGCTGTAATTCGTAGCTCGTTGGAAGGTCTCAGATTTGGACTTTTCACAGCTTAGCGGTACCATGATTGAGTGTTTTAAGGTCAGTCTCTTAAGGCTGAGACTAAACAGAAGCTAGTAGATAATGTCCTTCCAGTGAAGAAACTGTTACATGTGATAGATTGAACGGTACATATATCCATTGTCTGAGCCACAGAAACTAAACAAAGAAACAAACAAACAAAAAAAAAAAAACGGAAAAAAATCGTAACGACCTGTCGTCTCCTTATGACTGTTACATTATCAGCATTGGTGAGAAACCATGAAACATAATCCAAGTATAAGGACAGAGAGTCTAGTTATATAGGCATTGGTAATCCATCGGTTTTTAAAATTATAAAGTGGTTAATTTAATGTAGCAAATCAAAAATAAACAAACAAACCATACAACAAACAACAACACAACCACAAAGTTGTTAATTTCTACATTTTGCTCTGGACAATCGCACCCGGATCAAACCTTGTACTTAAAAGGCCATGTTGACGGACATTTTGTATCAATGAATCGAATAACAAAAACTAACATCATGAAAAGGCAATTGTTAACAAGCTGCAGGTATTTACGATGGGGGAGGAGAGAGAGCGGGAGAGGGATTTGCAACTGCAGCAAATAAAGATCTATATTAATGGAGGATTTCAATGTTTAGTTTTCGAATGCTTTACAGGGTAAAAACCATTCCATTTGTAATCATGAGTATAACATCTGTCGGCTAGGACGAATGACAACAAAACGACACGACTGCTTTGATGAGCCAGTTCACTACGTTGTACAGTTGTCGTCACTGAAAGAGAAATCAAACAGACAAGATTCTTGGTTCTTTTTTTTTTATATAAAGTCAGTTTATCTTTCATGACGCAGTCCGTCTTCGAGTCACCTGACAACCCAACGTGTCAAATGCCTTGATGAAAAGCAGCAACTTCATTCACTCATTCATCTGCTTTGTCAATTTTCGGGAAACAGGATGAGTGAGTCAGTATCAACGCCACACTCAACTCGTCCCAGGATCCGATATCTTGCGACCATTTTCCCCACCTTTCATCTGGGAACTTCATAGGAAAAACAAACAAACAGCAACCATCAATGAATTAGTCACTCTTAAATGTCTTAAACTCTGTGGAAGCAAGCCTTTAACAGGCCAACGCATTGGCATAAACTAGCAAGCTTTTAACAATATCAATACAAACAAAATCACGCAAAAAAACAACAAAAACAAACAAGAAAACCATTTATCTAATGATTATGTTCGTTTCACTGCGATTTGTCGATGCTGCTCATAACATGATGCACTTACCCAATCCAGCAATGAAAATAGGAAACGTCAGATAACTTCGACACGATTGTCACACATCAAAAGAATGAGATAGTAATAATCTTCGTCACCTGACAAGAAAAAAAAAAATCAGAATTTAAAGAGAGAGAGAGAGAGAGAGAGAGAGAGAGAAGGTCGATTGTTCTTATGTTGTAAAGCATCGGAAACAAAACACAGGTAGGATATGAGAACAAGCATATTTTGATGACAAGCCACGGGTAAAAACAAGTGTTCAATGGTTTCATAACTGTTTGCGTTCGTGTATTCTTGCTGTTGTTGTTTTCTATTGAAAACATTCAAATACAGTTTATGTGTCCACCATTCGTCACACATTAATCTTCACACTTATCTGTGCACCCTAAGCTACTGTGTGCTGCTGGTTAGAAACGGTACTTGAAACTGAGCAAGAGTTTTAGAACAGCGAAACGACACGCTGTGATTTATTACATTTTCGACAGGTTTTCCGCATTTTCATGCACAGAAACGTGGTTATGGTCTTCGGTACTTTAAAAAGTCGTACGCACGCTTAATGGGTTGAAATTCAACAGTTCCTATGTCGGCAAGAATCGTGTTTTACCGGCTGAGGATTTCCTGCAATCGACCATATGGATGTCGTAAATTCCCGTTTCCCCTTCCTTTGCATAAGCGATTTTCGCTTAACTTGACGAAAAGATTAAAAGTGGCCCCATAATGGATCCTTTACGTTTTGGTGCGGATACTTAGTAGGATCCAGAACCAACGCCAGATCCCGTCTCCCGCTTATCAATTTTTTTTCCGTAATTCCCACTGAACATGAAAACTGCAAAGTTACTGTTACGATTTGGTAACTATCTATAAATTCTATATGTTCATGCAATATTAACATTTTTTTTACTAGAGACATAAACATCAACATTTTTTGTGCTTCCCTCATTCTGTTGAATGAAAGTAAAATGGGATGTAACTCTTTCAGTCAGGACCATGATTTACTTCCCGTAGCGTAAAACGATTCTAGTTATCGACCACGAACTGACTCAAAGGCTAGAGCCAGGATCTTTCACACTTTGGAGGAGATATGAGCTCTTCAGAAATCTCTTCTTCTTTGATCCTCACTCTCGCAACTTCGATGTTGTGATGTTGGTGGACGTTCATTCCAGCGTGTGGTCTTCATTTCTAAACACTTGCTATTGGCAGTGTCCTGTACTTGCCGAGCATGATATTGCTGGTGCATGTGCGTGCGTGCGTGCGTGTGTGTGTGTGTGTGTGTGTGTGTGTGTGTGTGTGTGTGTGTGTGTGTGCGCATGCGCGCGCGCGCGCGCGTTTGCAGGCGTCTGCACGCGTACGAGCGTACGCGCAAAATAGCACACTAACACTGAAAGAACCATGGCCGACTTCCATTGGTGTTTTTCTTTTCTCTATGTAGGGTCAAATACTGTGTACGAAGCAGTTCGTTTAGGCTTTACTTCATAGTTATCATAGTTCAGCCGACTATACTGGGCCTATTCACTGCTGCTAATACGATGTGGCAGAACACTCCCCATCTAAAAAAAAGAAAGCTGACGACAAAAGACAGTATTACATATACATATTTATCATCGCAAAGCGGGTCAGACTAGGCTGTGAATAGAACGCCTGCCATTCCATTGAATTTTCATCGCCAGTTTACGAGGGAAAAAAACTAACAAAAGAGATTATCGAAAAAAGCCATGAGCAAACAGATACTGAGAAACGGTCATCTGTTATTCTCTCCAGATAGTGGAATATAGTTTCAAACCAGATTTCAATAGAAAGCTGGCATCTTATAAAACTGTGACAAGTCTAAGAAAATATACATAAAAGAGTTTTTTTTAAGTAAAGACTGGGGAATGAGCCACGAGGGCAACCAAAAAAAAAACCCAAAACAAAACAAAACCAGTAGCCAGAAAAGACATTTGAAAAACAAGGCGGGTCCTCGTTTGAATCAGACGAATGGAAAAAATCGTTCGCGGAGAATTACTAATTGTAGGAACGGAAGCTTCATGTGTGTTTGGCTTGATTGAGGGGGTGCAGTATTTGCGGTCGTGTCTCTGCTGTGTTCTCCATTGTCCTGACTTCGTACTGCTGCAGTTCGTAGTGATCACAGTCAAGGTTTGTATCAATCTCTGTCCTCCCACTTGGGTGTCGCGATCATCGTCATCACTGCAGTTGTTTGCTTCATCGTCAGGGTTTGTTCCCCAGCTGTTCATAGCATCCTCCTGATCATCATTGTCTTCATCGACACCGTCGCTGTCAACAGTCATTGTCTTCATTATCATTGTCTCCCGACATACTGTTATATACTTGTCATCACAACCGCCGTCCGTCTTCATCAACGACAGTTTCTCCCATACGGTCCTTTTCATCGCCATAACAGTCACTGTCATCACCATCATCATTCTCTTTCTCCCCAGCTGTCATGATCATCATCATTACATTTTGGTATGTTTACTGTCTTTGTCTGCAAAGTTGGTCGGCATCATCGTCACTGCATTCTTTGTCTACGTCATCCTTCTTTTCATCATCATCGTCACTACTGTTATGATTTCGGTATTATCATTTCTTACAAGTTGTATTTATTGTCCCTGCAGTCAATCTCTCTACGATCATTTTTCCCTCTCTAGCTGTCATTTATCATAGTTGTTGCATTGTGTAAGTTGCACTTGTTGTCTCTACAGTCAATCTCTCTACCATTTTGTTTTACTCTCTGGCTGTCATTTATCATAGTTGTTGCATTGTGTAAGTTGCACTTGTTGTCTCTACAGTCAATCTCTCTACCATTTTGTTTTACTCTCTGGCTGTCATTTATCATAGTTGTTGCATTGTGTAAGTTGCACTTGTTGTCTCTACACAGTCAATCTCTCTACCATTTTGTTTACTCTCTGGCTGTCATTTATCATAGTTGTTGCATTGTGTAAGTTGCACTTGTTGTCTCTACAGTCAATCTCTCTACCATTTTGTTTTACTCTCTGGCTGTCATTTATCATTGTCATTACACTGTATGCGTTATCATTGTTTCTGTGTGGCAATCCTTGTCATCATTGTTTATCATCGTCTTCATTACTACTGATGCACTGAAGCCGTCATTGTAACGTAACTACATCCACAGTCATCCTCAAAACTGTGTCTTGCTGTCGTGATCATCATAATTACAGTCGTTGTAGTTGTCTCTCCGGAGATGTCGTCCTTATCGAGACAACGTTCACTATTCTCATCACTGTTGTTTCCCTTTGGATATCATGAGCATCCTAACTACATCTAAAGTCATCATCATTCTTGTTCCTCTTTAGCTGTCGTATCATCGTTATTACAGTCATTATCGGCATTATAATT
Source organism: Conus betulinus (assembly GCA_016801955.1). Classification (NCBI taxonomy): domain Eukaryota; kingdom Metazoa; phylum Mollusca; class Gastropoda; order Neogastropoda; family Conidae; genus Conus; species Conus betulinus. The sequence goes on along the minus strand of JADBJO010005655.1, from coordinate 104,902 downwards.
GTTTCTCCTGGCTTGTCGTTATGATCATAGCTTCGGTCGTTGTCTTTATAATCTCTGTTTCTCCTCAGCTGTCGTTTTCATCGTCGCTACAGTCATTGTCTTCATCACCATTGTCTCCCTTAGCTGTCGTTATCCTTGTCACTACAGTTAGTGTGTGCATTATCATTGTTTTTCTCCAACTCTCGTTACCATCATCACTATAATTTCTGGTTTCCATCCCTGTTGCTATTCCCTAGTTGTCATCATCATCGTCCCTCCAGCTGCTGTCATCTTCATCCTCATCGTTTCTCTCCAGTCGCCGTGCATTGTCACAAAGGACATCGTCATCATCATCATCATCATCATTGCAGTGACTACCTCCATCTTTTTTTTCGTTTCTCTCTAGCTATCGTCGTCATCGTTATTACGACAACTGCCATCATCGTCATCGTTTCTTTCCCACATCTTTTTGTCATTATCTTCACTAAGTCCATTGTTTTCATCCCCTGCGTTTCAGCTTGATCATTAATGATCTCCTGAGGACAGTCATCAGTGACATCAGGAGCACGTGTGATAAAGGCTTTGTGACGTGCACCGTGAGGGCAGTCAGTCATCAGTGACATCAGGAGAACGTCGATAAAGGCTTTGTGACGAGCACCGTGATGGGAGTGCGGTCTGCGAAGACTGGTGGAAACGTCTTACGAGCACGGTTTATTAGTGGGATTCGTCCAACGGACAACGAGGCGTATAACATTACTTTTTACTGCACTTGGATTGCAGGGGGTGGGGGGGTGGGGGGGGGGGGGGGGAGATAGCAAGAAGCAAACAGCTACCGTCGTGCAATAATTAACCAGAACATAAAACAGACCCTTATGCAACTGTCCAAATAAGTATTCAATACATCTGACGCCGTCATTACAGCATTTGTGACTATCTGTCTGGTAATATGACCGAAACGAGTATAAACAACAGTATGACATTGACATCTAGTCAAAGTTCGTTTTGCTCAGGTTTATGTATGAAGTCAGACACGTCAAAGAGTCGGTGAATATATCAAGCTTTTCAAATATATAATTGGGATCAGTATAAGCAACGGTGAACAGAATACAATCTGCAAACGTTTACATTCAATTCAGTGGATTTCAAGAATTTAGACAAGTTTAGCAGACATTTTCTTGAAGAACTTGTTTTTAAAAAAAATCACGTGTTAAACATTGAACATACTTTTACATATTAGTCCGGAACACACTGGTAATATATGGCTCAATATTTTCAAACATTCACGACAGAGTGGAGCTCATCTCTCATTTCATTTTGAGGATTATTATATTTCACCTATCCCTTTCTCTCTTCGGTAACCTTCCCACTCTTCATGAGTTTTGCCATTCTGCTTTTTTTTGACGGTGGCACCACGCAGATATGAAAAGAAGACAGTGCTGCCCAGCCTCTGAAAGAGAGAAAAGGTCAGCACATAACGTATTCCTTATTGGTCAATGAATGCCTGTCGTAATGTGACGGGTCATGTGATATCTAGGCCCGTGTCACACGCAACAGTTTTCATCTCGATTAAAGCGTGCAACCTGGTGCTTTCTGAATTCCCTGTCAGACACATCTTTCTAACAAACAGGTTTAAAAGCGCGGTCGTGTCGTGCTGTAGACTGGTAACACACGTGTCTTGGAATCATGAGCTAGTGAACGGCGCTATTTGGAGGACGCTTGACAAAACTCCCCTTCAAAATCAAGCGGCAGGCGAACCTAAACATAAGTCGTCTGCTACAAATTCTCCACAGGGCTGATGTTCCGTTTTCATTTTTTTTTTTTAAATCTATCTCATGATCACTTAATCTGTATGGACTGGCCACAAAGAAAATGTGATGAAAAAGAAAAAAAAAGACGAGTAATTTCACTGTCAGTCTTGTGCACCATCTGGATAGGCGGCGGGTGGTGCACTGCACCGGTTAGATATTCTGATCCTCTGCCATGAGAGGTTTATTGCCTGGGTGTAGTATAGTCTGTGCGCGTGTTTGAGAAGCATGCATTACGTGAAATCATTGCCCTATCAAGCTGCATCAAGTATGATTCGTTTGTGCCCGCCTCCTCTTTGGGAAGCGTGCATCATGTGAAAACATTTAAAACCGCGTCTGATATCGTTTGTTGTGTGTGTATCACGTGGACACTTTGTCGCGTCGCCCAGGGCTTTCAGTTAGGCGTGGCCATGTTTGATTTTCTTCCATTTTATTTTCAATGTGCTCTGCAGGCTTTGAGAGACGACCAGTGACGATTGGATCAGTGACAATGGGTGCAAAGCAAGGGCACAATGACTGGAGAATAGGAGCTATCCGTTTCGCGTTGCGCATGCTGTGCTTGGACCACATGGGTTTAGAACAATGCTCTCGACCTCCTCAAATCGTCAGCTGCCATGGAGTGAGCATGAGCATTCCGCCGTTTCGAACACTAATCAGATGTTGGCGCTTGGAAGAATAAAACAAATAATGGTGGTATACAACTAGTGATGATGTTGGTATCTGACATTACGTCTCTGCATACAACTTAACAAGGTCACATCAATGTTCAATTCGGTTTCGTTTTAAAGAAGCATTAAAACGCGCAAAACATGATCATTTCTCCGCCAAACTAAGTGTGTTCACATGCCAGTTTCTCTTTTCACGTCATGTTCACACTGCTGACTTGTTTGTTGGTTGTTTCTGTGACTAGGCTATTTCACGTTATGTTACTGTTTTGGTGATTTCATAGTTAACACCGCGAGAACTGTTACTGTTTTGGTGATGAACATTCCGATAGAAATTCCGAAATGAAGATTTTTGGCACCGTCTGTAAAGTGCAGTGATGACTGTTTCACGTGAACCAGAAGAGTGGTTACCATTTTCCAGATGGGAATTCCTGGCACCGTCGCTTAACAGCGATGATGGCTTATTTTACGTGAACAGAAACCCGGAGCCCTTACTGTTTTCGAAAAGAGATGTCTTTTTGTTGTTCTTGCCAAATTAGAATTATGACCTGCTCACCAACAACTAAGCGCCTTAACCCACCCTGCCTTTTCTTGCCATATTCCTGTTGACAATTTGCAGCCTCTGTCCCATTCTGCCTTTTCTTGCCTTATTCCTCTTGACAATTTGCAGCCTCGGTCCCATTCTGCCTTTTCTTGCCTTATTCCTGTTGACAATTTGCAGCCTCGGTCCCATTCTGCCTTTTCTTGCCATGTCCTGTTGACAATTTACAGCCTCCGCCCCGCGTCGGACTGACTGGTTTGGATAGCAATGCTTGGATAATTTTGTGGTGGAGTTGAACAAAACAAGAACAACGACAACACCAAGGCTGAAATCCGAGAGATGCTGGACGTCAATCTTCGATCTAGTCCACTTCAATATCTCCAAATCCACTTCATGTCAGGCGTTAATTCGAAATCGGACGATTGAAAGAAGAAAAGTGTAATTTGGCCGAAAATTTACAATAGAAAAAAATCTCTAACATCACATAGGCTTCAGAGAAAGAGCAGCTTAAGCCTACTACGGCTCCCGGCACATTACTGTTACCATCTGTACTGACAGCAAATATTCAGATATTGACAAAAGAAATGTACCTTCACTCGAAAATGTCATATGTCGATGAAAGCAGAAGGCAGAGCGCCCCCCCCCCCCCCCCCCCCCCCCCCCCCCCCCTCAACATACATTTTTACATCAACTGTACATGTCACACAGTTTGAGCGAGGGATGACTTCTACAGCTGAGCAACAGCTTTGTTTTGAACACACACACACACACACACACACACACACACACACACACACACACACACACACACACACACAAACACACAAAACAGTAGATTGAAGCTGACCCGGTTTCTAGTTTCGCTTAATGGTAAACTAAACAAGTGTTTCGCCCGGTGCTGGTATGTGAGTACCTAACTACGCAGGCGGACAATTCGCACAATGAACGAATAAATAAACGAATGAATACGTCAACAAAACAAATGAAACATGATAAATTATGAAAAAAAAAAATAACACAAAAAATTCAAATTCAAACCTAGATATACCCTTCTCTCTCTCTCTCTCTCTCTCTCTCTCTCTCTCTCTCTCTCTCTCTCTCTCTCTCTCTCTCTCTCTCTCTCTCTCCAATTGTACGTTTAAGCTCCACTGTCCATATGTCGGGTGAAGGGTGGGGGATGGATGGACTGCCAGCAGAACTCAGGATGAACGTACACAAAAGTCTACAGCGGAGAGAAGAGAGAAATGCTCCACTACGGAACATATGGAACAGACACAGCAGGGCTGTACTGATTATCGACCAATAGATCTCTCTCAGGAGACTTTTTCCACAGCAAGTTTTTTTTAAAAAAGTCACACTCGAGTAACCGGCTGCCACCATTTAAAAAAAAAACAACCCCCCCCCCCCCCCCCCCCCCCCCCAATCTCACCCATACATGTTAGGTAGTTGCGCGGATAATATTAACTGTGCAGTAAACTGAAAGCAAGAAAAAAGTCAGTATTCTTACACGGATATGTCCAGAACACAGAAATTTGAGAGCAAAGCTCTGTTCGTTCGGTCTTTCTTTCTTGCTTTCTTGTTTATTGTGCTTGTTTCTCACAGAGAGAGAGAGAGAGAGAGACAGAGAGTGAGAGAGAGAGAGACCAGAGAGAGAGAGAGAGAGAGAGAGAGAGAGAGAGAGAGAGAGAGAGAGAGAGAGAAATTTGCCTGGGCGTTAAAAAAAAAAAAAGAATTTTACGTGGGCAGGACAGTTTTTTTTATGCATAATACTGATGACAATCCAACTGGCATCATCATCAGCGACAACGTCAAAGCAGCAGGTATGATGATGATGGTGGTGATAATGATGATGATCATGATGATGATGATGATGACGACGAATGTGGTGGTATCCATAACAGCAACAACAACGGTAACGACAACAACGTCTACGGTGATGATGATAATGATGATGATAATGATGATATTAACTGATAATGGCAATGATGTCATTGACGATGATGACACTGTAGATGATAGCAATAACCATAAAGTTATGTAAAAAAAATAAAGCACTGAGATACACATATCTATGTACAACGTGGCCTCCAATGTGTGCCTAATTCCTTCTCAGACGACCGCGTCATCTGATAAAACATTTGGTAAGTCTTCCGCCGCAATGCTCTTGATGATAAAAAGAACTCTTAACACAGACCTTGCAGTACAGCGTAAGCGCGGAGGACAGAGAGAGAGAGAGAGAGAGAGAGAGAGAGAGAGAGAGAGAGAGAGAGAGAGGAGCAGAAATCGTTGAGACTGCGATGTGTGTGGCAGACAAGGCAAGGGATGGTGAGGGGGGGGGGGGGGGGAGGAGGGGGTTGGGTTTGGGGAAGGAGGCTGGGGCGGAATTAGGACACAAAAAAAAAAAAAACCCAAAAACAAACAAAAAAAAACAGAGCACACACACACACACACACACGCACACACACACACACACACACACACACACATCAAAGAGATGAAAACTTTGGGTCACGTGCCCATTAAAATATCAGAGGAGTGGCGGATATGAAAACAATTCTTTAACTGCTTGATCACCAACTCACTCCAATACCATCCCCCCCCCCCCTCCCCCTTCCTCCTCCTCCCCCCATATATTCTGTAATACGCACTCCGTCATCAACATTTACGACATGGATTATTTCACGTTCAATGGAATTTCCTTTTTTTTTTATCTTCACACTTTCTTGGCCGAAGAGAAACAACAACAACAACAACAACAACAAAAACAACACAAACAGACGCCTAAATGAATGAGCATAAAATGTCTTGAATAGCTGCAAAACACGTGAAACCACTGTACACAATGTGAGCATCTCTCTTAGCCTTTTTTTGAGTGCGCGTTCAAGCATCAAACTATATACATAACAATGTGCACGAATGGATGGATATCGCAATTAAGACTGACGCCAAACAGCCCTGTACCTGTGGAACCAGCGTTTAAAGACCTAATGTTTCGTATATTCATCTCTAGTCCGAGGTGGATGAGGAGTCAATATTATTCATGTTCTTTTTTTGTTTTTCATGTTTTTTTTTTCTTTTCAAAATACATCATAATACACGTTGAAATTAAAAGCGACATCCCGGAAAAAGTCCCCCCCCCCCCCCCCCCCCCAATGTCATGTTTACCACTGATTCATGGATGTGTAAAACACAATTAAAACACAGTTATGGAAAAGCGGAAAAAAAAAGCATAAAAGCCGACTCAAGAGTAACGTGACAATCAAATGCGCAATAAATGACACAGTACTCCGTGCATAATTATGTACTGTGTTGTCTTGACATGTACATTTTATACATACATATTAGAAACACACACACACACACACACACACACACACACACACACACACACACACACACACACACGAGAGCTATGAGACAAACTTTGCATTTGACTCACACACCGGCTATGAGACTGCCGATTTTGCATTAATGCCGATGGTTCTGCTAGTTCGGTGATTAATAGCGACACCTGGAATAAAAGTTAATGTATATTTGTCCATTTGTTCAGCTGTTCTTGCTGTGTAGATGTGTTCGGTACAGGGTATATGGGCAAGCTTGGACATCCTTTTTTAGGGATGTTTCCTTGCTTGTTCTGTGTGCTCTGTGCTGTCATGTCAACTGGGCGATTCGGTGTCGTAAGCAGCATTCCTTTGGAGTGATGTTTTCTTGTGGGGAGCAAGAGTTACCCTGCTTGTTTGTTGTTTGTTTGTCGCATATTTGAAGTTTAGAGAAGGTAATATTGGTGACGTGGAGATGCCATGTTCGCAAATCTATCATTATGTCTACAGAGCAAGAACGTGTGTGTTTGTACATAGAATAAAGTCTTGGTGAAAATGACCAGTTTCCTTGACAGTAATGGTGGTGGTGGTGGTGGTGGTGGTGGTAGCAGCAGCAGGAGAAGAAGTTGAAGGAAGAGGAGGGGCATGAGCAGTAAAAGGACGTAGTGGGAGTGATAATAGCAGAAATCTGCTACTACTATTCCTGTACTACTACTGCCACTACAACCAGGTCTACTACTACTATTGCTGCTGCTGCTTGTGACGGACCGTATTTCGTTTTGGGGACACGTTTGACCGGAACAGGTAAACCTGTAAAAGCGGTTGGCCTGTTTACCCGCCAGCTACTCACCTGCGAAGGTGAGCGAAGATTTCCTTTCAGTCTCCGCAGAACTACCAGCCACGCAACAGTTTCAGAGAGCTGAAGGGAGACTGAAGACAGGTCCTCGCTGGCAGTCAGGTATGTGTTGATAATTGAATCGTTGTTAGGGTTTGTATTCATGAAGTTTTTTTTTTTTCTACTGGTGGTTTGGGAACTGTACAGCTCTAGTTGTTCCCTTGATATAATCTTACGACGAGACATAGGGTGACAGCAGGAAGTTGTAGTTAGTGAAATGTGAATCGAGAGGAGGATGAGGAGAATGGAGTGAGTACAAAGAAGAAAGAATATATACTGATATGTGCTAAGTAAAAAGTAATCTAGTGAAATCACTGTATTATTGAGAGAAAAAAAAAAAGTGTTGCTTATATTTTTCCCTAAAGTATCATAATGATGTGAGTATTGGTGAGCTCTAGAAGTGAGCAATGGAAATTATTGTGCATAAATTATCGGAAAAGGTTTTCTGATTCTTGTTGTGGAAAGATAAAAAGGGGAAGAACGGAAATCGTTCCTTGATATGTAATTAGACTCGTCTGGTGACGATGATGAAGATTATTTTCTTGATAAAAAAGGGACGAACGGAAATCGTTCTTGAAATGTAATTGGGCACATCTAGTGATGATGTAATTGGATGAAAACATTCTTTTCTTGAGAAAATGGGACAAACGGGATTCATTCCTTTATATGTAATAATCGTATTCTTAGTACTTTGAAAAAGGATTTCCCATGTGGAAATCCTTTCCTCCGATGTAAACAATCATGGTGTTAACCAAAGAAAATGTTCTATTGTAATGTACCCACTGTGCTAAAATTTTGTAGATTCTATTATGGGCATTTCCCCCAGGTCCATTGAAATGCATTATGGAAAGAGTGACTGTTAATTATTACGCGCAAGAATGATAAATGTGTTGGAAGCAGGCTACATAATCAAGGTCGCTATCAGTTCCCTCAGGTGTCGGTGAAGCTCCGTGTCCGACCTGGAACTGACTGCCATCCGGGTGTGGGGTGCAACCCATGCCCGGCCACTGTCTCTACCCCGTGGGAATATGGAGAGGCTGACCGAGGGTCAGTAGACATCGTGTGTGCACTGCCAACCGGGGGTGGGGCGCAGCACGAGCCCAGCCGCTGTCTCCGCCCCGTGGGAGGGGCGGGGGATGTCGAGAGGCTGTCCGTGAGGTCAGCAACGAGCTAAACGTGTCAAAGCGCTTCAGAGTTCGTCCGGAAAACGGCTTGTGTATTTTGTTGTGTGGGAGTCCTTGGAAGGACTCCACGAACTACTTCCGTGAGCGCGGCTTCGTTTTCCGTCGAGTCGACATGTGTTCTGCTGTTGTGTGGCAGTCCCTGGAAGGACTCCACGAATTGGCCCGTGAGTGTTTTTTCTGAACTGTGTAAGGACTGTGTGACTAGGGCTAAATGCGGCCAAGTGCAAAGACTGTGGGTGACACAGCTGTGGGTGCAAGCTTGGTTTGATGTGGCAATATGATATCTAGTGTCGTTGTGCGCCCTTTGGTGGTGGCGAGAGTATACTGCACTGATGGTCTGCTTTTGTTACTTTATGCTCTGCCTGTTCACGTTTATTATGTATTATGTACTTGTTTTGATCTGATGGTTAAGGCAGCGAAAAAAAAAAGTAGAAACCTAACTTGTTGCCTGGCTGTCTATGTTCGTGTGGTATTGGTGTGTGTAGAGAAAAGTCGTACACGCATCCAAACGTTTTCAGGTGAGAGTCGGACTGCTACTACTACTACTGCTGCTACTGCTGCTGCTGCTGCTGCTATTACTACTACCATCCCACCAACCATTACATCACAGTTCACGTTCTTTCACGCTGTTCGTTGGAAGCATGTTTTCTTTGACATAAAAACTGCGGCTGAAAATGCCGTGGAGACATGCCGTCAGCGTGGTGATCACAACAGCACGCCTTCTTGCGCATGTGTGTGCTCACACTCATCTTCTCACATCTGTTGAATGAACACGATGAACACGGCACTTTGCAGATATGTGCTGCAGTCTGCGCCACTCATAACAAATGTTGGTTTGTTCGTTTTTTTTTTTTTTTTCTTTGGCGGTAAATCCCGAGCAGACGACATAAATGAGTGAACGTATTGTACTGTGTTGAATATCTTGTCTCACGCAGTTTTGTTTGTATGTATTATGAACGGTTTCAAAAACAACGGTATGCACATAAATCAATTCTTTCATTTGGATGACAATTTGGGTATGTTAACTCTTCAGCCTGAAGACTTCATTAACATCCTTAAAAAATTATCAATGACGGACAAACCGATATATATATATATATATATATATATATATATATATATATATATATATGGATAGATACTATGACATGGTTAAGACAATTCTCTCTCTCTCTCTCTCTCTCTCTCTCTCTCTCTCTCTCTCTCTCTCTCTCTCTCTCTCTCTAATTCGCCTCTTACTTTCATTTCTTGCTAGTGCGTCTGTAAAAAGGATAAAAAAACAAAAAAAAGGTAACATTCCGTCATTGCGATCACTAGGTTGCTGACAAAAAAAAAAAACACAAACATACGAACAAACAAACAAAACAAACACATGGAGAGCAATGAAATATTTCATAACTTGGTTGCCACACACTCTTTCTTGTTGCTGTTGTTCTTGTCATCCATAAGTCTGAGGGAGATCAACACCGACAGCGCATGACGAAGACGAATCCCTTGATCCTCAAGAGAACGTCTCCTCCAACTCGTCCGCACAGTCACGAAGGTAGGCCCCAGGCGCGGTGCCGTCGCCATCGTCATCATCGATCCCGCGTGAGAAGCTGGTGTAGGTGCCAGCGCCGTCTGGCATCAAGTGTTCGTAGGCCGGAGGGCGCGGCGACTTCCGGCCCAGGTCAGAACGAGGCAGGGATGAGGTGCTGTTGGCGAAGGTGACGGAACGCCCGGAGCTGCACGGAGGCCGGGAGCGTGGAGGTAGCGTCCTGTTGCTGGCCGCCAAACTGCTGCTGCTGCCGCCGCTGCTACCGTTGCTCAAAGGCGGAGGGACGTTGTCGGGTGGACTGAGGGGGCCGAGGTTGCCCACGGTGGCCGGGGGATTGCTGTAGTGGTTGCGTTTGAGGGAGGAAGGGTGGACCTTGTCGCCGAAGTAAGGGTGCAGGCCTGAGCTGTCGCTCATCGCCATCTTCATGTTGGCGTACAGGCGGCGGGTTCTCGGGCTCGCGGAAGCTGCTGAGAGGCAGGCAGGATTTTGGTCTCAGGGGTGTGGTTGGACCCGGCGCGCTGCTGCCGCTTCGCTTGGACGACAGAGGAGACCCGGAACGGTCTGATCGCTTGTCCACAGCTGGGCCGTAGGTCGGGCCTGCAACAGAGAGAACAGGTCGGTTAATGTGACCCAGGCTTTGCTGGATTGGCTGTCTTTGTTTCCTTCTTGTACTTGTTCATTCACGGGACGCCAATACAATAAATAGGTAGATTGTCTTGCAGTCTAAACCGTGAACGAACACGAAGGCAGCCTTAAGTAATAATTCCACGAAACGTTGAAGCAGAGGATGGCGAAGTGAAGCGCGCCTCCGTGGAAATACTGTGGCTCGGTCAGCACAAGTAGCGTCCCTGCCTCCTGCATGTTTTGTGTTTTTTACTCCTGACACTGTCAATGACTCTGCCTTTCTTGGTATTTTTCTATACTTCTGTCTCCAGCATTTCTGTTTCTTTTACTTCTCTTTGTTCTCGGGGGAGGGGTGGGGGTGGGTGAGGCTCTCCACATTTTTTTTTCTGAGTACAATGTATGAAATGCTAGCTCTTTTTGTAGCCCTGTGACTAGACAGTGATCTGATGATGTTGGGGCTACACATTAAGCGGGGTATACCTGGCACCTCCAGAACACACCCCGTGGCATCCGCCCTATGGATATCGTTTAGCTACCGAGCCATTCACAAGCTGAACATGTATGAATAATATCTCCCTTGTTGCAAATGTCAATAATAATTTTGAGTGAGCCCGCCCAAAACGAGTAAAAACAAATCACAATTACACGTTGTCTGCTAATGTGTTTGTCCTTGTTCTTGGAGGACTCACTAGGAATTATTTGTAAACGTTGTTTCAGTTTCCACCAGCACTCAGTTCACTTTCAAACTGTTTTCCGTTACTTTTTTTTTTCCTTTCCAGGATAAGATTTTTTTTTCAGAACTTGCTGACAGCCATGACAACGCGCTGTTTGGCGGTTGCGCTATAATAATAGAACCAGAACTAACATATCTAGCGCGAAAGACGTCCGCACGTTGTGATTGTTCCAAATACGTCCCTCAGCCCCCGTGTAGCCTGAATTATTGTCTTGCTAGACTGTGTCTTCTCGCTGACCAGTCAGACTGGTCAACGACTGGACCTGGAAAGACGGATGCTCGTTGCCAGTTGCCCACAGCCAATGGCATACTGGACACCAGAAGACTTTCCTGGGTAGCAGCATAATGATGGGTCATTTGCCGTTAGCTTTTTCATGGTATAAAACACGCAGTTGTGGCAAAGCTTTTGTTCTTACCAGACAGACTGCCAGCTAGCGTGGATTAGATCGTGATCGACGCGCATAAATATTAAACTGATTGTGTGTCACTTCACGTTGAAAGCACGGTCTACTGAATCCACGGCGTAGCCTTCGTCATGGGAAATATGATGTGAATGACTTTGTTAGTGCTTCCTTTAACGTGAAATACTCGTGCACCTTTTGTTTTCTGCGGCGGATAGGACACACAAAGAGAAAGAATGAGGTAAAAAAAAAAGATGATGTGTGTGTGTGTGTGTGTGTGTGTGTGTGTGTGTGTGTGTGTGTGTGTGTGTGTGTGTGAGAGAGAGAGAGAGAGAGAGAGAGAGAGAGAGAGAGAGAGAGAGAGAGAATGTTGTGTTTTCTCAACTGTTGAAAGCGGCCGTGGTGCAGATAAAATCTAACATACTCGCCAGACTATCGATTTGTTTTTCTTTAAAGTTTTGCATTAGTTCTGTCTCTGTCTGTCTGACTCTCTCTCTCTCTCTCTCTCTCTCTCTCTCTCTCTCTCTCTCTCTCTCTCTCTCTCTCTCTCTCTGTTCTTCCTCTTCTTTTTCTTCGTAAGTGTCAAACAATGACTATAGACGACGTTTTTTTTACGAGAGTTTTTTCGCCAATACTTTACACACACTGACTGAAATCTCCTGAGTGCAACGGACGGCGCATTTTCTTGTGTGCTCAAGACCTGCAACCACATTATACA
>JADBJO010005655.1:67500-72500 GCA_016801955.1 Conus betulinus | reverse complement strand
GGAGGCCTTTACAGTTGGGAAAAAAGGGCCTGTAGTCAAATGGTTTTGGATCAGGCAAGTTTTACAGTTGGGAAAAGGGCCTGTAGTCAAATGGTTTTGGATCAGGCAAGTTTTACAGTTGTGAAAAGGGCCTGTAGTCAAATGGTTTTGGATCAGGCCAGTTTTACAGTTGGGAAAAGGGCCTGTAGTCAAATGGTTTTGGATCAGGCCAGTTTTACAGTTGTGGAAAAGGGCCTGTAGTCAAATGGTTTTGGATCAGGCCAGTTTTACTGTTGTGAAAAGGGCCTGTAGTCAAATGGTTTTGGATGGATCAGGCCAAAGTTTTACAGTTGGGACAGTTGGGAAAAGGGCCTGTAGTCAAATGGTTTTGGGATCAGGCGAGTTTTACAGTTGGGAAAAGGGCCTGTAGTCAAATGGTTTTGGATCAGGCGAGTTTTATTGATCACACAGTTGGGAAAGGGCCTGTCATCAAATGGCTAAACCCTCTGTCTGAGCAGCCGGCAGGTGAGAGTTAGAACAACTTGTGGAGTGGGGATTTTTTTTTTTCGGACTGATAACCCTCTCAGGGTGTCAACCCCAAACGTCCTGCAGTAAACAGCTTCCTGATTCATCCAGAAAAGGCAAAGGCGGGACTCATCTGTGATGGCGACAGAGGGAGAGGGATAAACCTTGCCTTATGCCATGCTGTGTCCGGGAAACGATGAACAGTTCAACACTTGACTGTGCCCGTTCGGCTAGGGGACTTTGGCCTTGATTTTTAACCTACGGCAAAAAAAAAAAAAAAAAAAAATGACTATGTCTGAAACACACACACACACATACACACACACACACGCACGCACGCACGCACGCACGCACGCACGCACGCACACACACACACACACACACACACACACACACACACACACACACACACACACACATGCAACAAACAGAAAAAAAAAAAGAAAACAAAGGAAAGAAGTCAGGTTAAAAACGAATCATTTAACCCTCACAACACTAACAAGGCAACGACGCTACAAGTCACGCGTTGATGCTGCCTTTCTGTACTAATTCATGGGATGCTATTGTAAGACTGATAGCTCCTTATTGACAGTCGACGGAGAAATTACAAATTACAGTCAGCAATCACAAAGACAGTGTTCTGTCTTCTTGATCGCATATCTTCTTCAGTCGTGATATTACCCGCTCTTGCAGCAAAACCTTGCTAAGTAGAGGGTGTAACCACTGGATAGCCCTCGCACGTGCATCATGCACTGATAGCCCTCGCACGTGCATCATGCACTACCGCTTAGACAGTGACATATTATTAGCCAGAGTGGTTTGAATATAGGTACCACTCTGTGGATATTTTTCGATTTTGCCTTCAGGTTTGATTAAGCGATCTGAGATGCAGACAGGTAGGGGATACTTCCCGTGCACTGTGGAAGGCCTCAAGTATCATCGCAGTCCGGGTGATTTCTGTGTTGACGTGCTTTTTTTATCTCCTGTGCGCGAATCGTTTCGTCAGAAGTGCTGAAAACTGAAGCAGGTCCTTGGTTTTATCAGCGTGACTCAGTCATGTACTTTCTTTTCACCGGAAGTCCTCAGATTTCTCACAATGAAAGAGAGCGGCTGTAAAACTAACTAGCGCTGAAACATGCCGAAATTCCGGAACATATGACACCAAAACGGTAGAAGAACCAACGTGTTCTCTATCGGTTGTGTGGAACTGGTGTCAAGACTGTCGGTAATTTCACAATGAACATGTTGATCGCCGTGCAAAACAGACAGGAAATTGTTTAATGTAACGAACGGAAATCAGCAATCTTACAGAAAAAATACACACTGGCGTCTCCTGTCCGCCCTCCCCCCACCTTCCCCAAAAAGGATTCTTTCAATTAATGAAGAAATTCTAATTCTGTTCTTGAAGGTTCGCGGTCAGATCATTTTTTTTTAAATTTCTGCAAACATAAAATATTGCAAGAAATTAATTCATGCATGTAATTCGAAACTGACAGCTGGACAGTGTGCACAAAATACCATTGTCTTGTTGAGATCGCTACAATTGTATTGATGGTTTTGGTTGTCAATATTTTTTTTTTTCAAATTACTTTATTTCAAAACTGGACGATCATCTTTTCTTGTCCGATCGGTCGTTTGTAAATCCGGTCATCCAGCCAGATCCAGACAGAGGAAAGTTCGACTCTGGTGATTGGTTTGAAGTCTTTCCTCCTCCTGGCAGAAGATTGACAAATTTCATTTTCATATGACAGTGATATCGTTTTCCAAAATAGAGTCGTATCCCTTAACACTCAGAACATTAAAAAAAAAATCTCTTTCACTACAAAGAAGAATCAAACTCCTGTTCCTTGACACTTCAGTGGGCGTGAAAACGCCGAGTGAAGATAGGTTACCGAGAGTTGGTTCTGGTCTCCCGCCGAATCGATACAGAGAAATGTACGACACTTGTTACAAGATCAGAGTCTTTACTTTCAATAGAAGACTCTGGAACCAACACTCAATGACGATCGCAACGGCCTCCAAACAAAACGTGTCATTCTCAATCACTTTCACTTTAAGTCTAGTCACATCACTTCGATCTCGCTCTGGCATTCTCTCAATTATTAACAGGCTATTAAGTCGAAAGTTCCAGAAACAGGATGTGGCGTAGCTAATCAACAATTATGGAGCAAGTTCGAAAATCATGACTTTGCACAGCTAGTCAAAACGCATGGGACTTTCGCGCAGGATCGAAAACCATCCTGTGTTATGACCATTCAAAAAAACTCAGAATATTCCACAAAACAGTGCCTGGACGCTTCTTGCAATTTTTATCTTATTGTGAAATTTGATTTAAAAGAGACCTCCGGAACCATCACGCAATTTGTACACGTGTTATGTCGTGAAAAACACGTCACATTGATCTTAATATGTACAAAGCGAAACCCTCCTATCTCTCTGTCTCTCCGAACCAACCGATGAGACGAAGTCGAACTGTTCGTATCAGTTCTTTCTCAACAACCAAATATCCTGTTATCTATGGTACATGAGATGGAGAGGTAGGGAACCACAGCGTCGTGTAGCAAATCAAAGTTCACGGGATATCGCATACCGTTTGAGACCCATGGTGTTACATAGCCAATCAAAATGCAGGGAATATTCTAGACATAATCATGGTAGCTTCAGGCACTTTTCAGAAGATTCTGGGGTCATCAACAAAGTCCTGGATCAATTGTGTATATTTTTGTCGCCTGCATGTTCATAGTCCTGTAAACGAACGTCACGTTAAACATTTCTGGCAACACACACACACACACACACACACACACACACACACACACACACACACACACACTCGTGCGATAATAATAGAAATAACCAACAACAACAACAATAATAATAATAATAATAATAATTAATAATAATTATTATTATATTATTATAACATTTGAACATATTGCCACGAACCATCTAGTGATACATGCTATTTTCTTTTCGTTTGTATTCTGTGATGTGTATGTGTTTGCTGTTGAGTTTAATCTGTGTGGATATAGTTGTAATACAGTCGTTCTTCAGTAATCACCAGGATTCTGTGCTTGTGATTCTCCTGTTGTGCACGTGCACAGTCAATTTCTTTGTTTTCTACATCTCTTACCATGTTGCTTTCGTTCTAGTACAACTCTTCTCAAATTCCTTTGTTTTGTGATCACATTTTCTGTTCTTATACTTGTTTAGTAATCGTGTTCTTTTGTTTGAAAATGTTCTCTCTCTCTCTCTCTCTCTCTCTCTCTCTCTCTCTCTCTCTCTCTCTCTCTCTTTTGAAGGGCCGACTACAACACAGACATCAGAGTGGAAACAACAACCAGCCATGACCAGCTTGCTTGTGAGCAAGATACCGGCTCCTCACATTGCAGGACTATACCCCTGTCACTACCATCCATTATAGACTTCTTTCATGAGAACAACTCTTTGAGAGCCTCAGGCGAACAGTACGTTCATCTCATCTCCTACGTTCATTTCTCAGGACTTGTACCGGGGTACCGACGCTGCTCCCTGTCACATTCAGAAAATGAGATTACCATTGACGGTTTTCTGCTGCATAACGGTTAGTTGGATATCGCCTGTCTACCTAGGCAGGAAAACTGTCCTGGGCGGCGTTACCGGCACAGATGGTAGGCCAGATAAGGAGAACACACACCCCACAGGGTGTCGATGAGGACACGCGATAAGATTATCTTCCTAAACTGAAAGCCCCTCGCCTCTGCAGGATCGTGAATGACGACGCCGGTCTTTTCTCTCTTGGAAGACCCAAGCTGGGTCTCCGCTGGTTCATTTCATGGCAAACATGAGTCCTCACCAGGCATTGCTCTGTACACCACGCTACACAACCCAGACACGGGAGTGTAAAGGTGACACCAGAAAAGACCAGGTACAAAGAGGAGAGGGGAAGAAGCACAGAAAGCTGATTGGGTCCACGCGCCCCCCCCCCCCCCCCCCTCCCCCCGAGCCCCATATGAACAATCATCAGAAGAACCAGAGCCACATACTACTGTTGGGAAAAGAACACCTAAGGCATTGACTGACAAAGGTACCTTGAAGTTCCTCGTCCCTTCCAAGGATTCCTTTTTGCCTGGTTAAACCTACTTTCCATCATACTTTGTCACTGTGTCTAATGCAAAATAACTACATTTGTATCCGATTTGTAAAATCGTGTAAAGATGAACATACGATCAAGACTTTTTCCTGATTTATTCATAGTACTTGTGGGGAGGAGGACACATAGGAGCGGGAAAGGGGTAGGGACCTCTCATATCATACTGTAGGCAGTAACCTTGGCTATGTTTGCTTTTTCCTGTCAATTCCATTTTCCTTCAATCCATTTTACCTCCATCAAGGGCGCTGTGTTTTCATCCTTATGTTGGTTTGCTTTTCTTCAAGATTACACAAGAACACTGGCACTGATTTCAATCAATCTTTGTGGGAAAATGGTTTGAGGCCCAAGGACGAAGCATGATATG
>JADBJO010005655.1:52500-65000 GCA_016801955.1 Conus betulinus | reverse complement strand
GTATGGACACTGCCGGCATACTTATTGGATGAGATAGCAATAAGACAGGAAGAGACACAGGGACAGAACTGGGGACTCGGAGGGAGTCTTGATGCTGAGAACTGATGGAACTCTATCTCTTGTGTTCTGAAGAACGCCAACTGGAAACCAAACTTGATGCATGTATACACGGGGATGGAAATGTGTAGAGAGGAGCAACCAGCACTAACATGCCAATCGAGTGGAGAGAAAAAAAAAAAAAAAAGCACGAGCGAGGCATTTCCTTTACCTTGTTTATCGAATCCATGTGGACGCTGAGAGAGCAGTAATACAGCTCTGCACACAGGTAACACGCTCAGAAAATGTTGTGTGCATACAGGGATGGCATGAGTTAAGGCTACGCAAATGTGCTCTTTTGATATTAAAGATGACACGTAGATCTGCGGGAGGAATCCACAAGAGTAGACAAAGAAACACACTTTTCAGCTACACCCCTTTCATAATTTCCCTTGATTTTCCTACCCCCTCCTACCCCCCCCTCCCCCCCCCATCTCATACTACCACCACTTCCATGCCCTTGAACAGTACTGATATGTCACGTAGCTCACACAAAGCAGATCGCGTTCTTTGTTTCCAGGACACAAAAGCAGGATAAAGGAGGGTGAGGAGAGGAGACAGGAGTGGTGTGTGGTATGGTGAGGATAGTAGTCTGGCCGGGGTGGAGGGGGGGGGGGGTACTAGGTACCGCACTAACGAAATATGACCAATCCCCTGAGCTATAGCCTGATCCCCCTGCCTGCTTGGGCCAGCTCCAGCAGATTATGCCCATCCGTGTACGACTGTTAAGTAGCCTGAGAGAAAGGTCTATAGACAGGCGTATGAGATGAGATATCATTTCAGGGCGAAGAATGCTCTTGTCAAGAGTCACTCAAAACAGGAAATGAAGGTAATTTGGGGACAAGGAAGCAGGTTAATAAACCTAGCAACAAACTAAAACTGGCCTGAGGGTTTAGTGGAAAAAAGTATAAATGAATGAAATGAAAAATACAAAAAAAAAAAAAAAAAGAGAGAGAGAGAGAGAGAGAGAGAGAGAGAGAGAGAGAGAGAGAGAGATTTGAATGACGACAAACTGCGGCCAGTGTACAAGGTAAGTAAGTGACACATATACTCCGTGGACTGCCGGATGCATGAATCAATTAGATGCTTCTACTGTTGCTTTCATTACTACTAGTAGTATTATGCACACTGCCACTACTACTATCACCACCACCACCACCACCACCACCACCACCACCACCACAATCGCTACCATAATAGTTTACTATTACTTACTTCTAATGTCACTACTACTACTACCACATCTTTGGGATGCTTTCTCACTTGATCATAATAGATAATACATAAATATTCACTTAACTGTTTCCATACATATGATTATCTTCGAAAAAAAATGTATTTCATGTCATCTGTAGAACAACCCCTGCACACCCTATGATCATGTCTTGATTTCCCAATATTCACATTTGCCTTTTTGTTTCATTTCTTTGTGTTTACAATCTGTACATAAGGAACTATGATCAGCCTTGTGTGTGATTCCATGACACGTAGAATGGAAATGTTGAAAGGAAATAACCTTCCACGTAAGGCCACATGCTGTTGGAGAGAACAGCTGAAGCACAGAGGTCAAGCTCCCATGCCATCCCTTTCACTAGTGCTGGGTACAGACAGGGTGGAAACAGACTGCTCAAGAGGAATCAGCATGAATATGTGCTGCAAGATTAACGTTTGAAGCACTTAAAAAAACATTTTGCTGCTGCAGATTATCGGGTATTCACGACTAATGGTCTATAAGCCAACTCAGTACCCAGCAAACATAAGGATGTTCGAGGAATCTATCTATCCATCTGTTTGTGTGTCTGTCTGTCTGTCTGTCTGTCGGTCTATCTAACTATCTATATCTACATCTAATCATCTTTCTACCTATGTATGTATGTATGTATGGATGTATATATGTATGTATGTATAAATGTATGTATGTACGTATGCATTTATGTATGTATTAATGTATGTATGTACCTAAAACTTGTTTCACTCAAGAGAAAAAGAGGGCTACAGACCGACGTAGTAAAAGAATCTCTCTCTCTCTCTCTCTCTCTCTCTCTCTCTCTCTCTCTCTCTCTCTCTCTCTCTCTCTCTCTCTCTCTCTCTCATGTCCTTTCCTTCTGGTGTTGGAGACTTGATCAATTCTTCTTGTATTCCACCTTCCAGTGACAAGCATCAATCGGTATTTTCCTTCCTTAGCGTTCCAAGCCAGCACTCGTCTGCTGGAACAACTGCTTTCTTTGCTGGACATTGCACACACACTACTGCAAGCATCTGTCGAAAGAAGAATGTGGATGCTGAGAAATATGACATCAGCCCTAGGCCAGAGGTGGGGACATTCCAGCCTCATACAAATGCATACTAAAACTACAAAGGAAATGGGTAGACTGTCAAAACATCATGCTAACACTGCAATTCAAAAGGGAATGGACGCCACCGTTGTCTCTTCGTCATCTCCCTCATTTCTGATCATATTACATCATTCCAAGACCATTCTAGGTCGCAACACGCGCGGTATCAGAGACTGGAACAAAACTATTAGTTCTGCTGAGTATTCATCGCGATATTCTAATGTACAGCCAGCAAAGTTTTTATGATATTCATCTCCACTCCATAGCTTTACATATTACTCTGGTTTAGTGTCTTCCAAGCAGTTTAGAAATCAAACTGAGTGGGATACATTCTGAACATTAATGCATTTTTTTGTCAAATATTAGTCTCTTTTCTCCCACTTTTTCAGTCATACAATGCTTTGACCTTATGAACACTAGAAAAACACAAGACACCTGCTTGATAATGACAAAAGTATAAAGCTGAAGATATATAAAGAAAAAGAAAGAAGAAAGAATGGAAAATACCAAAATACACCAGCAGAATATGTGAGTACTTAGGAAAAAAATTCTTGATGAATATAGATTATAATGATGACCTATGAAGACTCTTGGTGCTTAAGATAGAAACCAATGACAAATGATTGGAGACAGAAAATCATAATAGTAAGTAGTGTTGTAAATGATACAAACCATCAGACTAATGCAAGGGATTTTGTTTGATAAATATTTGATAAAAAGATAAATAGGAAATAAGAAAGATTTCTTAATGTACATTCTTCAACTGTTACTGTTCCTGTGTTCCCTGTCTTTATAAAACTTATGCCAACGAAAACATCCACTTTGTTTTTATAGCCACAGACGTATGGGGAAAACTGGGGAGATGGGATTTAAAGAAACCACTCCATGGCATCACAAATACTTGAGAAAAAACAAACACACGAACACATTTGATCCGGTACCTGATATATTACACTCCCCAACAACACGCACCACACTCTGCTTCCTAAACTACGTTCCAGTGTTGAAACGAGGTGAGGGCTTAATGTTATCTTGATAGAAAGTACTGTAAGAGGGCTGGAAGTGAGAAACGGGACAAGTCCCCCTGATCTGCATGTAAGTGGCTGACTGCCCCTGTCTGCCTCCTACAAATTATGCAAATCCACACGCCGCCAATGCCGGCCGGCCGCCTCAGGGGAGGAGCGGCGACAGACAAACAAGATGAGATGCAATTTTGAAGGAGACGAATTTGAGTGTCAACCATCCCTGATGCGGTCTTTTTCTATGCAAATAGGAGGATAGTTTGAATGTTAAAGATCGTTATCGGATCTGTAAGAACAGGCAGTGAAGGAATGAGCAAACAAAAGACTAGATACAGGAATGAATGCAAATAAAAACGAATTTATAAATAACTGAATATCTTTTGAAATAATGGCAACACACACACACACACACACACACACACACACACACACACACACACACACACACACACACACTCTCTCTCTCTCTCTCTCTCTCTTCTCTCTCTCTCTCTCTCTCTCTCTCTCTCTCTCTCTCACACACACACACACACACCCACACACACACACCACACACACACACACACATATATATATATATATATATATATATATATATATATATAAATATATATATATATATATATATTGAAAAGATCATTGAAAAATTGAAGTAATTCTGGAAATTTGTATCTCCATCAGACTCACTTAAGATGAAAAACAAAAAACAAAAACAAAAAACAGCAAAACAAACAAACAAACAAAACATTTGATTGAGACCATACATTAGCCTTTTTTTTTTTTTAAAGACAACTGCATTCACAATTCCAAATTAAGCTGAATAATACAGTAATCAGAATGGATTTCCCATCTTCAGTGCTGACTAGAAGCACTCAAGGAATATGCTCTTCAAGCTTATAGACCGAATGAACGAAGTTTCTGGTATGGTTTTTCTTCCTCTGAGTGATCGCTGCTTCTTTATCGTCTATTGCTCCCAGACACAGTTTACTGATTTGATCTGTCTCTCTTAGTTGGTTATTGTCCTATTGTATCATGGCATAAATAATGCAAAAGAAAATCTTGTGGGGAAAAAATGCCAAAAATCATGCTACCAATTTAGAAAGGACAACAGAATTTGCTGGTGTGTCATTGGAAATGTTCGAGCTAATCCTAGATTTCACTGTCTTTAAATTCAAGAGACCAAGGACATGGCTTAGGTCCATCTCAACTTTCTTTTGTCGAGCAGAATCTATTTTGTGACCACAGGAATTACTAAAAACAACAGAACCACTGTCCAAAAAAAAAACTGTGCTAAGAACGTGATACCACCCACCCACCTCCCCTCCTCACGGAAAAGAAATAGTGTAAGCTGATTATGAAAAGAACAAAGTCGCTGAATGTGTTTTAAAGACCTTAAAGGATTGTCTTCCTGGTTCTTTCATTCTCAAAGACACAGACTGACTATGACAAATATTCTTAGAAAGATTCTGGTCTATTCATGCTTGTGTAGTTCTGTGTGTTTGCATGTGTGCGCATCACCATGTATGCAAGCGTGCGTATGTGTGTGCATCGATATGCAATTTTACGACTGTACTGAATTTTTTTTGTACGATATGTGATGGACAAAAATAAAATTATACGTTACTAAAATAGGTTATAAATGTCTAAGTTGCGAAATTGGTCAACAATAGGCAAGTATATAAAGAATTAAAAAAAAGACGTAAATGAGTAAATGACTTCAGACATAAACCAAATTTAATTATAGATAATTGATAATATTCGATATAGTGGGTGATTAAAAAGAACTAGCTATTCAATCAATTCATTGTTTCCAAACCACTTTCGAAATTCTAAAAACGCGTATATAGTGTGTGTGTGTGTGTGTGTGTGTGTGTGTGTGTGTGTGTGTTTGTAAAGAGTGCAAGTTTCATGCAAAGACAAACCGACGTAAAGCACGTCTCTGTTTCACCTCTCCGCTTTACAGCCCAATACATACACCAATAATTGTCCCCTTAGTCTGGAGACATAGTTTGGCATGGACTGATCCTCCTCAGTGAAATGTATCCCCTGACCGGGAAGACTCTGATGCCCAAGCCCAGCTGGTACCCTGCGTGCTACTGAATCACTTCGTAGCTGAGAAATCCCATCACTTGTTCTTTGAACCCATTGTGCCAAAACTGCAGAAGCTGTGGGATTAATCACTGCTGTACCAATAGATTCATTGTGTAGTTCTTCATGTGTAGCATGTACAGAATTCCTTTTCTTTTTTTTTATGGACGAGCCAATGTTGGGCAAGTCTACCTTAATGGGATTGGGGTGAAACATTGATCTGTGGATGAAAATTTCTTTGAGTAGACCCCTCCTACACTTTCCCCTGCCTCCCTTACCCACCCTCCCATCTCCCAATTACCAGCACTTCCACAGTCTCCCAACACAACCGAAACGTCGACAAAAACCAACCCTCGAATGACATCACAGAGCCCCTCACAAAGCAGATCACGTTCTTTCTTTTTGGTACATGCTCAAGGAGAGACAGGTGAAGGAGGTGGAGGGGAGAAAAAAGGATGGTGGGGGTATGGGGTGGAGTGTAGGACGGCGGGGGAGGTAACTGTGTACTACGCTGACGAAATACGACCAATCCCCTGAGCTACAGCTTAACACCCCCTGCCTGCTTTGGACCAGCTCTGGTGGATCATACCAATCCGTGTGCAGCTGTGGTTCACAGCCTCAGGGAAAGGACTGCAGGCAGACGTATAAGACAAGCCATCATTTCCAAAAGAAGAATGCCCTCTGTCAAGAGTCACTGGGAACTGAAACGAAGGTAATTTGGGACTGGAACTACGGCCAATGAACCTGACGAAAAGTTACATATTGACCAGAGGAATTAGTGAGAGGTGTAACTGGATGAAATCAAAGATGAAACAGGCACACCCCGAAGAGCATAAAAAAGCTGCTTGAAAATATTTCCGTCAGACGTGAAAAATTACGAGAAAATGCAAATGACGACAGTCCATTGATCAGATTTATGCAGCGAAGTGGGGATTACAACAAGATGCTGTCTCTCTTATATCACAGGTTGAGACATCATGGTATAGGTATATGTTTTCCACATGTATTATCAAGTATGTTTGAAAGGTGTTTCTTTGAAAGAACAACCCCAAATATCAGGCTTGTGTAGTTCTGTGTTTCCCAAAAACGTTTGTTAACATAAAAAAAAAATCATGCTTCTCTCATATGTCATTCATTTCTGTACAGAAATGGGAAACATGCTTTCTTGATTTCTTGTTGGATAACATGCGAAATATTTTTGGTAAAAAGTAATGTCTTGATTTGTGACTGAATAACGTTATTTTTTCGCATGAATTATCATTCTATGCAACCCTCTAAATTATGCACACACACACCCCTCACACACACACACACACACACACACACACACACACACACACACACACACACACACACACACACACACTTCCACATTGTTCTGACAGTACAGAAATACCAGCAGAATTCATCTTTTGAAAACTTCTCACCAAGCAGATTACGTTGTTTGTTCCTGGATGACGCCAAAGGGACAAAGAATGAAGGAGTGAGAAAGGAGAAGGGGGGGGTGGCAGAGTATGGACATGGTGGGTAGGAAAAGAGGGAAAGGCAGTCGATCTTGTACTGACAGAATAAGACCAATCCCCTGAGTTACACTTTGATTCCCCTGTCTGTGTCAGACCAGCTCCAGTGGATTCTCCAAATCCGTGTTGGAATGTTAAGTAGCCTCAAGGCAGGGACTGGATTCAGACGTATGGCATGATGTATAGATCGTTCTAGGATTAACATTGCCTGTGTTCAGAGTCACTGGAAATTTCAAGCCAAGATGATCTTAGGACTGAAAAGGTCATCGAAGGTCAAGATAAACACTGGCATGAGACGTTAGTACAGGATGTAGACGGACGAACCCAATGAAGAAACCGAAATGTCTAAAAGTCTGACACAAAAAACAAACAAAATACGAAAAGAACACCAAACAGGTCAACAGGCGTGTGTTCTTCAGACTTCATTACAACGAAAAAGGATACAGGAGCAGTGAACCACAATGCCTCTTGTGACTGTAAGACACATACAACAAAATGGGTACTACTGCTACCACTACTATTGCTACTCTAGTGCTACTGCTATTACTATTGCTGTTGTTGCTACTACTACTGCACCTGCTGCTTCTACTACTACAACTCAAAGAAGCTACATTACTTCTTCATCTGAGATTTAGACACCATTACTCAGTTAAAAGCAGGACCCACAGTCACATGGTCACAGCATTTGCCTGTGGAGCTGTCGGTTGTGAGTTTGAGTGGCATCGGATTCTTTCGGCCTGAAAACCTGCTGTGTCTACCAGCAGTAAATGGGTACCTGGCTCAGTTCAGGGAGGCTAAAGGTTGTGAAAAGAGACGGGGTGCCACCTTCCTTCATGCAATGTCTTAGAAACGGTTGCACCTCTGAGAGTCTACTGCTCCTACAGCCAAAGGCTTTGGGAACTGTAACCGTTTCCTCTTTATTCAAGGAAACATTTTTTCCATGTGCATGATCTAGTATGTTCAAAGCGTGTTTCCTGTCCGTTCAGCCCCCACCTCCATCACCCTTCACCATTCTTGCAGTCACCTACATTTTTTAAATTTCTTTTTCTATGTAGAAGTATGTACGTCTTGTCTTCTGTACGCAAATGGGAAAAGTATCATGTAAATCAACTAATACGAGAAATGTCTTTTTGCACATGAATTGCCTATCTGTGTATTTTGCAAGATGCCAGAACGTTAAGGCGTTAAAGCACATAGATTCAACTCCCAGACCATCTCTCCAACTGCGCCAGGTGCAGCAAGGGTTAGGCCACGTTGTTCTCCTAGATTAATTAATAATCGTGCTGACGTACAAATATAACCTGTACATCAGCTTATTTATGTAGGATCAGTCAATGCAAACCAGCAGACGTTTTCTTTTTAATATGAAACTGAGGTGAAACGTTGATCTTTGAGGGAGGTGGGGGGAGGGGGAGGGGTGGGACAGCACAGTTCACTGATTAGAGAGCTCCCCCTTCTTCGCCTGCCTCCCTTACCCACGTCCCCAAACCTCCCTCTCCACACCACCACCATTTCCACACACACCCCTCTGACAGTATCGGAACCACAGCAGACCCCACCCTCCTCAGGAACTGACTCACCAAGCTCGCACAAAGCAGATCACGTTCTTTGTGTCCGGGAAATACTCGATGGGAGAAAGGGGTGAAGGAGACAGAGAGGGGGAGTGGGTGTTGGGGCTATGGGGGTGAAGGGTAGGGTGGCGTGGGAAAACACTGGCTACCGTACTAACAGAATAAAGGCAATCCCTTAAGCCACTGCTTGATCCCCCTGCCTGCATCAGACCAGCTCCAGTGGATGCACAAATCCCAGGACGACTGTTAAGCAGCCTCCAGAAGAGGATAAGAAGACAGGCGTATCACACGAGATATTCCAGGAGGAAGAATGCCTGTGTGAAGGGCCACGCCAACTGAAATGAAGGTACTTTCAGATCTGAAACTACGGCCAAAGGACCTGGCGACAGGCTGGAGACTGGCCTCAGTAGCTGGTGAAAGATGTAAATGGATGATCTCAAAGAGAAAGAAGGAACTTCCAAAAGTGTAAAAGACGCTTGATAAAAATGTGTTTTTCAGATATAAAAAAAAGGTTAACAGGAAGAGTAAACGACAATGCTGTGGTGAATGCAGATACATTAAACAATAAGACTACTACTACTACTGCTACTACTACTGCTGCTGCTGCTGCTGCTGCAACTACTACTACTTCTATCACTACTACCGCTATTACTACTACTACTACTACTTCTACTATTAGCATTACTACTACTATTACTACTACTACTACTACAATAAGGAGGTATCTGGCTTGTATCTTAAAGATTTTTCCATAAAGTTTCAGTTCAATGGCTGTTCATATGTATGAGTAAAGGATGTTTGAAGACTGTTTCCTGTGTAAAAAAAATAAAATAAAATAAGCATTCACCCCCATCACGCTTGATCATTTTTAGTTTGCTTTTTTTTTTTCCGTTTCGTTCATGGAATATGTCTGTGATTCATGATTTTCTTTCTTAACATATGTAAATATAGAAAATGATCCATTTTGATTTGGTATTTGATGATATGTAAAAGGAACGTTTGAAACAATATTCTCTTTCACAAGAGTCCAAGATCTGGGAGAGATCAGCAGTTCAAGCACCCAAGTAGATCCCCCCCCCCCCCACCACCAATCTTCCCACTCATTCCCACCTTCCACTCACCCTTAACCTGTTCCATCCCAAAAGCCAGTAGCTGAAAGGGTGGAGCCCGAATGTTCTCCCAGATCAATCAATATGGTTACGTGCTGTCTTGCTTGTGGTTAAATACCTTGTGAGTATGTAGGAAACTGCAAATGTACGCACCTTCTGTGATCTCTCTCAGTATACCAAGTAAACACACACACACACACACACACACACACACACACACACACACACACACACACACACATGCATGTGATTTTTATGCACACACACACACACACACACACACACACACACACACACACACACACACACATATATATATATATATATATATATATATATATATATATATATATATATATATATGTGTGTGTGTGTGTGTGTGTGTGTGTGTGTGTGTGTGTGTGTGTGTGTGTGGTGTGTATGCGTGTGTGTGTGTGTGTGTGTGTGTGTGTGTGTGTGTGTGTGTGTGTGTGTGTGTGTGTTCATATCTGTATACACCGCTACATACATGAAATACAGATGGGTCTCATCCAGGAGACAAAAGTAAGTTTAGGCAGATGTAGCAAATGACGTCTCCTCCAACACCCCACACACACACACACACACACACACACACACACACACACACACACACACACACACACACACACACACACACACACACACACACACACACACACACACACACACTTTCGCATGCACACACAAACTTTACTCTCTCTTCAGTAATGCTTTTTCCATCCTTCCCCTTTTCCCTTGCTATGGAGACATGATCAGTTCTTCTCATAGTCAACTTCCCCTGTGACAAGCACCAACCAATTGTGTCCCTTATGGTGCTACCAGCCCACACTTGCCCCAGGCACAACTGGTCTTCTCTAGGTATTGATATTCTACTGCAAGCAACCAACGATACGAGAATGTGGATACTGAGAACTATGACATTATCTGCAGGCCAGGGAAGAACACTTATTAGCCTTTGTCCAAACACACACCGGAACCATATAAAAGAAAATGGTATAGTGGCAAGACGTCGTGTTAGCGCTCCGATCCTGAACAGAAAGAACATCATATTCCTCTTCATCATTTCTGTATTTTCAAGTTGTATTGCATCGTTTCAAGACCAGCATGTAGCGTAAAGAATGCCCTGAGACACACATGAGAAGAACAGTATTGACGCTGCTGAGTATCAGTGACAACAGATCTGACCTTGTACAGCAATCCATTTACAACTAAATACTCTGGTTTCTATTTCTAGTCACACGACTGTGTGATCTTACAAACAGTGGAGAACACAAGATCAGATTCTGGAACATGGTGAGAGTATGGTGAGGAAATATATTTATGGAGAATGGGAGAGACCAAACATTCGCAAGGAAAGAACAGAATCTGTCAATAATGCAACGAAATAGAATATAAGTATGAATTAGTTCATAATGTAGGTCATACAATGATTTATGTCTTCTTATACCAGATTAAAAAAAATACAAAATGATTGAAAACACAAGCCAAAAAAAAGAGAGAAGAGTAGTGAAATTGTGAAAAACAACCATTCTGCAGCAGAAAAATATGTATATGGATATATTAAGATTTTTGTGAAAAGTATATTTGAACTATACCAATTATATTCCTTACCGTAGATTTCTCGGCATCCATGTGTATCAGGTGATTTTTTATGACTTTTATGACAGTTAGCATCGTCGTCTTACCATTATACAAGTACGTTTGTGAAAAAAAACAGGGAGCTGTCTTTCAACAAACCCATTACGCATTAGAACAAAAAGTGATCTACTATGTAATGTATCAAACTCTCCGGCAGTACACAACACACTGCACTCCACCCTCCTCACAGACGTTTCAATGTTCAGACAAAGTGAGACTTATGTTATCTTGACAGAAAGTACTGTAAGGGGGCTGGAAGTGAGAAATGAGACAAGTCCCCCTGATCTGCATGTAAGTGGCTGACTGCCCGTGTCTGCCGCCAACAAATTATGCAAATCCACACGCCGCCAATGCCGGCCGGCCGCCTCAGGGAGGGGCGGCGACAGACAAACAAGATGAGATGCAATTTTGAAGGAGACGAATCTGAGTGTCAGCCACCCCTGATGCGGTCTCTTTGCGTGCGGATACGAAGATGGTTTGAATGTTAAAGAGTGATTATTGAATCTTGTGAGCATAGGGGACGAAGGTATGAACACACAGATAAATAAAGAAAAACAGGAATGTTTGTAAATTGAACTGAATGCAAGAAATGATCACATTTTGAAAAGAAATACACCACACACACACACACACACACACACACACACACGCTTATTTGAAGACAAAGGCACATCACACACACAGACACACAGACACACACCACACACAGACGCACACCCACACTCACACCCACACACACACACACACAGACACACATTTTTTCACGTTCATAAACTTAGAGGGTGAAAAAAATGAATATTTGTGTTTTAATAAGAATTGGAGTTTAAAAAAAAGTGAAATCACAATTCCAAATCGAATTATATGTCACTGTAATTAGCAACAATATGTTCAGATTCAATGCTTAATGGAATCACTACTGGCTAATTTTCTCTGTAAACACAGTATGAAAGAAATTTCCTTTCAATAATTTTTGTTTCTGATTGCTGCTTTTGCTGCTAATCTACTTCGTGCTCAGTGACGTCAATTGGTTTAATTCGTTAGTCTATGTGCTCTTTACTTTTGTCCAGAAGAATCTTGACCATTGGGATTTCTGCTGCAT